>CAKNXH010064466.1:1403-12332 GCA_932178445.1 Andricus quercusramuli | reverse complement strand
CTACTACTACTACTACTACTACTACTACTACTACTACTACTACTACTACTCTACAGTGGGAGTCTGTAACCCATACGTGGCGCGTCCCCGGGTGGCGGATAGGGGAATGCTCGCTGGAAACAGAGGGTAGGGCTGAAATAAAATAGGCCTCGCGGACCAAACAGACTGGGTGAAGGACACACCGAGAAAAAACCATGACCTCTTCCTGTTGAGGCCCTGTACCGAGGGTTTCTGCTGAATACGGTTACACTACTCAATAAGCAGTAGCAGGTAATGTCCAGGGATGGTCCCGAAGGAAAAACCTCCAAGCCAAGGCGTTAATCCACCGTGCCGAAGGCTGCATGGCACCAGGGGAGTGGTGTCACAAACGGTATCTCTAGGATACCAGGTTGCCTTCTAGAGTATGCAGACCTTACCCCCGCACGCGGGGCTCTGCGGGGGTGGACCTTTATTTCCCTAGCTACTCGTGGGAATTCTAATGGCGAATCAAGTTATAAATCGAAGTATATTTGAGGGGATGGAGGGTGATCTGGACGTTGTGGAGGAGATTGACAAGAGTCTAATAACTCGTGCCAAAAATGATATAATGGAAGCGTATGAGTATGTGGAGCTGGGTCGAAGACAAATTGAAGACCTCAAAGAAGAGCTGGAGGAGATGCAGAAATTCTGCAACTCCAAACGTAATATGTTTATGCCCATTAGGGATGGACTGGAAAATTCGCGGTGTGTGACGGGGGAGTTGAAAGAGACCCTGCAGTGGATAGACGCGTTTTATCAAAACGCGATAAAATACTCGGGAAAGGAGGTAGCGAAAAAGTACCTACAGAAGGGAAAAAAGAAGAGAGAAGATGTGAGCCAGAGCGGGACTCAAAATGAAGAAGCCGTGGAGGCCCCCACTACCCAACTTGGGAAGCGCGGAAGGGAGCCTTCAATGAGTCCCGTGGAAACAAATGCTGTCAAGCAGAAGAAGAAGAAACTGAGGACCCGCAATACCTTTGCGGCGTCCTCGACACTGAAGGGCGGGGACGTAGAGGAGATCACTCCTGCACCCCCAACCATGAAGAAGGAGAAGCAGAATAGAACTCGACCTGAGGCGGTCCTGATAAGACCAGCCGAGGGATCGAGTTATGCGGAGGTCCTCAGGAACCTCAAACAAAAGGTGAAGCCGGACACCCTTGGTGTGAAAATCAGGGGTGTCAGGCAGACCCGAAGGGGAGAGGTTCTGGTGGAGGTAGGGCCGGCCGCGGATGGCAGATCAAAGCTGTCCGCGGCCATTAAGGATGCTGTGGGGGACAGGGGGAACGTACGTGATCTCGGGTGCGGAGGAAGATAGAGACGATCAGGTGTTACCGCTGCCTGGGCTTTGGCCATAGGGCGGCGGAATGCAGGGGTCCAGATCGGACACACGCCTGTTGGAGGTGCGGCAAAGAGGGCCACAGGGCTGCGACGTGCGAAAGTACGCCGCAGTGCTTCCTCTGCGCCGCCAAAGAAGGAAAAACCCGGACCGACCATCTGCCGGGGAACATGCGGTGCGCGTCGTTCAGGGAGGCCGCCTCTTTGAAGGAGCCGACTGGGCGACGCAAATAGCAGATTACACCCAACCAAGATGCCGAAGGCCGACGAGCCCGGGTTGTGGTATCACCACACCACTGAGGACGATGCGTGCATCTTGTTTGGGTGGGTAATGTTGAAATGCCAAGCTGGCTAGAATAGACAGAAGTCGAAGCACGACTTAGTGGCCTTACCCCCATGTCCTTGAAGTAATGCGAAAGCGGATTCCGGGAACATGGGTTGGCGTGAGTAGGAGTTAAGGTTTAGTGGGTAGGTGCCGTTTGGTAAGTCCCACACTCACCTCCGTTCCTTGTGGACTGCGCGCCCATGTGTGCGTCTCACGTGTATATGTTTCAAATATATATGCGTGAGATGCATATATTGGGCTCGCGGTCCACAAAGTTCGGATGTGGTTAGTGCATGAGCATTCGCCGTTTTTACTTCTTCAAAAAAAAAAAAAAACAAAACAAAACAAAACTACTACTACTACTACTACCCAGTAGTGGACGTGTGTAAGGGTGAAGGCTACGTTTGGATCAGGTGTGGGAATATCACCTACGTAAGTGTATATCTCTCACCCAATGAGGGAATAGACGCATACGTTAGGAAACTTGCTGCACTAGAAGATGGCATTCGGGATCTAGATGGTGAAATCATCATTGCTGGAGACTTCAATGCGAAAGCGGTGGAATGGGGCATGTCGTGGACCTGCAACAGAGGCGGCAGACTGGTAGAGATGGCGGCTAGGTTGGACCTAACGATCCTTAATACAGGTACGGTCACAACATTTAGACGCAGTGGCTACCGGGGTACTATTATTGATATTACCTTGGCATCTGCTGGTGTCTCCTCCATGATACGTGGATGGCAGGTTCTGGAGGAGTTTACTGGTAGCGACCACCAGTATATTAAGTTCTGGGTTGGTTCAAACCTTGGGGTAGGCGGAACGCAGGCTGTCCTCGCAAGAGCACGAGGTTGGAATGTGGCTAAACTTAGTCGTCTGGCGGTAACTGAAACGTTGTCCAGAGCGGATGGGCTTAATAGATGGGCTATTTGCCCCACACAGATGACGCGAAGTATTGCAGAAACCTTGGTTGACGAGACTATGAGTTTGATTAAAAAGGCATGTGACACGTCAATGCCCAAAAAATCAAAACATCGTCGAAATCAGCAAAACTATTGGTGGAATGAGGAAGTTGCCGATTTACGCAGACAGGCTCTGGCGAACCGCAGGAAGGCCCAGCGTAAGAGGGGCCGTGCTGATGTCAGTGTGGCTGATGCAAACTATATTCTTGCAAAGAAGGCGTTGAATAGAGCCATCAAAGACAGCAAGCGCAAAGGGTGGATTTCCCTGCTTGATGAAGTTGACAGAGATATCTGGGGACGTGGCTACCAGATTGTTACCCGTAGTCTGGGATATCGAATACCGGAACCCCCACGGGATCCCTTAGGAATGGGAATTATTGTGGACTCACTCTTTCCTCAACATACGGAGAGAGTTTTTAACGAGATCTCAGTTGTGGAGGCGGAAATTCGGCTCTTCACGAATGACGAGCTGTGTAGCGCAGTCTACTCGCTGGGCAATCACAAGGCTCCTGGCCCAGATGGGATACCAGCGGAAATACTTAAACTGATTGTTGGCGAATTCCCAGACGTGTTACTGAACATGTACAATGCATGTTTGTTGGCAGGCATCTTTGCGAGGAGATGGAAAGTGCAGAGGTTGGTTCTACTTGACAAGGGTAAGGGTCCTCCCATCACACCGTCGTCATTCAGACCACTCTGCATGCTTGACAACGCAGGGAAGGTTTTTGAAAAACTTCTTCGTGCCCGTCTGCGGATGGCCATTGAAGAAGCAGGTGGTCTCTCAGAAAACCAACACGGGTTTCGTACCAATCGCTCCACAATCGGAGCCATTAGAGAAGTAATTACAATGGCAAACAGAACATGGCAGGGTAATCACAGAACAAGGAACTCCTGTGTGCTGGTTACTCTTGATGTGAAGAACGCCTTCAACTCAGCAAAGTGGGTTGACATCCTGGATGCTCTTGAGCATCGGTTCAGGGTGCCTTCGTATCTGCGAAGAGTAATCAGCGATTACCTCAGCGACAGGGAGTTATTGTACGACTCCACGGAAGGACAACAGAGACGAAAAGTCACAGCTGGTGTGGCACAAGGGTCTGTGCTTGGTCCAGATCTCTGGAATATTCTTTACAATGGAGTACTCGAAATCGTATTGCCTGAGTGGGCCAAATTGATTGGATTCGCTGATGATCTCGCGGCCATGATTGTAGCTAGAGATACAGAGCAAGCTCAAAGAAGAGTAGCGCATGTAGTCTGTCTGGTGAATTATTGGCTCGCGAACCATGGGCTTACACTGGCGTCTAGCAAGACGGAAGTAGTTGTTCTGACGAGGCAGAGGCACTTTGGAGACAATGTAATATTTAACATAGCAGGTGAACCTGTTGTGGCATCGAAGACAGTGAAATATTTGGGTGAAAAAGTGGATCAGAAGCTAACGCATTGGCCTCAGATTCAGTATGCTGCGGACAAAGCCAGTAAGATGGTGGCAAAACTCTCAAGGCTGATGCCAAACATCAGAGGTCCTAGAGCCAGTAAGAGGAGAGCGCTGATGAGTGTGGCTCACTCGATCCTCTTATATGGCGCCGAGATCTGGGCAGATGCATTGGAGGTTGAAAAGTACCGTAAACAAATGGTTTCGGTTCAAAGGCGTTGTGCATTGCGTATAGCAAGCGCGTATCGCACCGTTTCTGCCTCCGCAGTTATGGTAGTGTCGGGAACAATTCCCATTTTTCTCCTTGCCAAGGAGAGGAAGAGGATTTACGAGAGATTACAATGGGAGGAAGACCGTCCAAGGATTAGAGTTGAAGAGAGAACCCGAATTCTAGTAGAATGGCAACATTTCTGGGACAACGATCCTGGAGGAAGATGGACAGCGCGGCTCATAGGGGAAGTGGCCCCGTGGCTTGGGAGGAAGCATGGTGAGGTTAACTTTCACCTCACCCAATTCCTCACGGGTCACGGTCACTTTAATTCCTTTTTACATCGGTGCAACAGGAAGGAAAGTGAAGTATGCGATTATTGTCCCACTCAGGTGGATACGGTGGAGCATACGTTCTATGAATGTGAACGATGGGCGACTAAGAAGCATGCCCTGGAGACTGTGCTCGGAGAAGCACTAACTCCTGAAAATACTGTACCGTTGATGCTCCGAAAAGAGGAGCACTGGGATTCGGTGGCACAGTACATCGAATCGGTTCTTCGACTGAAGAAGAAGGAAGAGCAGGAGAGACTGCGCAATCCTCAACAATGATGATTGTGCGGTATTTTTTCTTTGAGGATAACATGAGGAAGAAAACTTTTCCTTTTGTGAACTTCTTATTTGCTGTTGTTTGTTCAGTGTTCTTTGTCTGCAGGACGAGAGACAACTCTACAGGGTCGAAGGCCGGCGAGCCCGAGACGAGACATCTGTCCCTTCTGCCGAGGACGACGCGTAACCCTGTAGGGTGACAACAAACTGCACGAAGAGTCCAAGCTGGCAATGATGGTGGCACCGAAGTACGGTGAGTTGGCCTTACCCCCATGTTCCTGAAGTAATGCGAAAGCGGATTCCGGGAACATGGGTTGGCGTGAGTAGGAGTTAAGGTTTAGTGGGTAGGTGTCGTTTGGTAAGTCCGTTTGGTAAGTATATATACGTGAGATGCATATATTGGGCTCGCGGTCCACAAAGTTCGGATGTGGTTAGTGCATGAGCATTCGCCGTTTTTACTTCTTTAACAAAAAAAAAAAAAAAAACTACTACTACTACTACTACTACTACTACTACTACTACTACTACTACTACTACTACTACTACTACTACTACTACTACTCTAAGGACCACTGCAGTTGTCTGCGGTGAAGGGGAGGTGATACCCCTACTTGGCGCGTCCCCGGGTGGCGGATAGGGGAATGCTCGCTAGAAACAGAGGGTAGGGCTGGAATAAAATAGGCCCCGCGGACCAAACACACATGATCGGTGCCGACTGCGACCCACTGGGAGTGCTTCGAACCGGAAACGGTGATGATGCTGCTGTGAGCTTGCTCTGCCGATGTGTAAGTTGTAGTCGGGTATCAGGAATCCAGCCCCTTCGGGCCCTGATCAGGAAGTGCGTGGTGGCTGCAGAGGTCGGAATCTGCAGTGCTCCGGGCGAGTCCGGTCCGTCCGTGTATTCCGGGACCGGTTAAACGAAGGCTGGGCCCCAGGGAACTGGGGTAGGACTACGGTCCGAGGGTATACCCGTTCTCAGTTTTTTTCGGCCCGCCCCTCCACGCACGAAGCGCTGGATAAAATCTTTATGGCAACCACACAAATTAAAGAAACTAAAGAATCAAGAAATGAAAACAACGAGGAAGTAATAGCCATGGACACGGACATGGTACCCACCAAAGAGGTAAGCAATGAGTTGTCGAAGTCTTCTAAGCTAGAAGATAGGGATGAGGAAATCCCCTCTCAAACTATAAGTCTAAAGGACTTAGAAAGCCTGGAGGAAAAGTTGTTAGAAGAAATAGAAAAAGCCGTCAAAACAGCGGACGAACATTGTGCGAAGGTCACTAACACCCAGAAAGACATTAAGGATAATGTAAGGAGTGCAATGAACTATCTCTCACAGATAAAAGACGTGAGAGAAAAGATCAGGAGCATCAAATCTGGCTGTTTGCAGAGATCTGAAGCAAGCGCCGAAATCCAGACGCCCAAGTCCAAGATGTTGGAAGACCAACTTGGACAAGCTACGAGGCTGTTTGAGAAACGGAAGAGGGATGCAAATACACCCAGTCCCGCAAATAGTCCTATCACTCAACCTAGGAAAAAGGTGCAGACCGATGCGGCAGGCGTCTGGTCTAAAGTTCTGGGGAAAAATCAAAAGGGAAAAATAGAACATGAGAAAAGTTCCAAAACTCATGAAGAGGACAATACCAAACCAAAGGGCAAGGCCAGGGGAATGCGGCGAAATCGACGTCCTCGCTCTGAAGCCATACTCATTAGCCCCATCGAGGGGAAAAAGTATGCAGATGTCCTTAAAGACATTAAAGCTAAGGTCAAGCCTGACGATATGGGGATTAAAGTTTCGGCTATTAGAGAAACGAGGAAGGGAGGCGTATTGGTCGAACTGAGCGCCAAGCCCGAAGATAAGACCAAATTTAGTGTGGCTCTCCAAGCTGCTGTAGGAGAAAAGGGAACGGTTCGTTCACTAGTCCCTAGAGCCGTTATGGACATCCGGGATATAGATGCCACAACGAAAAAGGAGGAAATAAGAGTAGCCCTGGAGACTCTACTGGAAATTAGCACCATTGTAGATTTCAAGATCAATTTGTCGCGACCTAATCGCTGGGGCAACATTATGGCATTTGTCGAAATGGATGAGACCTATGCTAAAAAACTGGATGAGGCGACCCACATAAAGATAGGCTGGGTAAACTGCTGGAGTAGAAGAAGGGAGACATTACTGCGATGTTTCCGTTGCCATGGGTATGGCCATATGGCGGCGGGCTGTCGGGCAACTGACAGAGCAGGGGCGTGCTGGAAGTGTGGTGACAAAATTCACCAAACAACCAGCTGCACAGCTACCCCGAAATGTTATCTGTGTACAGAAATAGACCCCGAAAAGAAGGCTGATCATGCAACGGGATCATCGACATGTGCGGCGTTCCTGGACGCCATAAAAAAGCAAAAAAAAAGGAGATAATGGCGGTCATCCTTCAGGGCAATCTAAACCGCTGTCAACTAGCTCAAGACCTTATGGTTAAGCTAACAGACACAAAAAAAGCGGATGTTATTATCATCTGCGAGCAATATGGTCCTAGAAAAGGGAAAAATTGGTACCAGGACAAGAGCGGTACTGCGGCCATTTGGCTAAACAATGATCATGACTTTCCAGTACAAGAACATGGAGGAGGCGATGGCTTTGTATGGGTCGCGACTCCTAAAGTATCTTTTGTCAGCTGCTATCTCTCACCAAATGAGGATATAGCGGTTTTTCGTAGAAAACTGGAGGAAATCGAAGATTTATGCTCCAGTCTTGCGGGAAACATAATTGTGGCTGGTGACTTCAACGCCAAATCTTGCGAATGGGGGATGACCTGGACGGACACCAGAGGACATGAAGTCACAAATATGGCGGCCAGACTGGACCTAATCATCGTGAACACAGGGAGTTCATCTACTTTCAGAAGAAGAGGCTACCGTGAAACTATATTGGACATAACCATGGCCACACCGGGTGTAGCAAACCAAATATCCAAATGGGAGGTCCTTGAGGACTACACAGCAAGCGATCACCAACACATATGCTTCCAAATGGGCTGTGTCCCCTCAAGGATTGGCAAGGCGCACAAGGGTAAACAACCAAAAACGGGCTGGAATGTTAAAAAGCTTGACGCGAACAAATTACTTCACACAATAGCGAACAAAGGCGGACATCTGCTTGAAGAGTCAGCACCTACGATCGTCAATAGGACAATGGTAGAAAGCTTGTCAGAGAGCACGATGAACGTGATCGTCCAGGGCTGCAATGCAGCGATGACAAAAAGGTCTGCAGCAAGCAATAAACCAGCTGCGTACTGGTGGACCCAGGAAATTGCCGAACTAAGAGCTGTTTGTTTCCAGCTCAGGCGAAAAGTCCCTAGGTTTCGAAAGAAAGGCAGAGATGTAATTCTTGCCAATAAGGCATACATGGATGCAAAAAAGATGCTGAATCGCACCATCAAAGAAAGTAAACGAAACAAATGGTCTGAATTAAGGAACGCAGTAGATCAAGATATTTGGGGTCTAGGTTACCAAATAGTAACTGGTAAACTTTATGGGCGATCACCGATTGCGGCCATGGATCCTGCGATGATGCGGCTGATTGTCGGGGAACTATTTCCGAAACACCCAAGCAGAGTCGTCATGGAGGATACGGTGCCCGAAGCATTCCCTCTTTTTACTAAGGAGGAATTGTGGACAGCGGCATCCAAAATGGCATGTGGCAAAGCGCCGGGTCCAGATGGCATTCCGACAGAAGTAATTAAAGTGATAGCCAGGGAGTACCCATTTGTACTTCTTAATGTATTTAACGCTTGCCTCAGAGCTGGTGTTTTTTGCAAGGCATGGAAGAAACAAAAACTGGTGCTTTTGGATAAGGGAAAGGGGCCACCGATAACACCATCGTCATACAGACCACTCTGCATGCTCGACGTTATTGGAAAGCTCTTCGAGAAGTGCATTCGTGCCAGACTAAGAGCGGCAATCGAAGCAGCAGGAGGCCTGGCTGAGAATCAACATGGTTTCCGGGAAGGCAGGTCCACAGTGGGAGCAATCCGTGAAGCTCTCCAGGAGACTGAAAAAGCATGGAGTGGGAATCATCGGACAAGGAGTGTCTGCGTGATGATCACCTTTGATGTCAAGAACGCTTTCAACTCAGTAAGATGGGTTGACGTTCTAGACGCCTTGAAAACGCGGTTTAGGGTCCCCGCTTATCTTCTTCGGATAATCAGCGACTACCTGAACGACCGATGGCTGACCTTCGAGACAACGGAAGGTGAGTGCAGTGTTGAAGTCACTGCAGGTGTAGCTCAGGGTTCAGTTCTTGGACCTGAACTATAGAATGTTGTCTATGACGAGGCCTTAACGATCGAACTACCAAGAGGAGCGAGACTGTTTGGATTCGCAGATGATCTTGCTGCCACGATAATAGCCAGAACAGAGGAAGAAGCACGACAGCTGGTAACCATTGTTGCTGGAAGAATTGGAAACTGGCTCAACAATCACCACCTACAGTTAGCCAACAAGAAGACAGAAGTGATCGTTCTCACTAGGCAGAGGCACTTCAGCAAGCCCTTCATAGCGGACATTGCGGGTCATGGCATAGAAGCCGGGAATGTGCTGAAGTACCTCGGAACCTATATTGATGAAAAGCTGACGTTCGGAACACAAATTACGAATGCAGCAAACAAGGCTGAAAAAATGGTGGCTATGCTGGCAAGGCTTATGCCAAATGTAGCTGGCCCAAGAGCTTCCAAAAGGAGAATTCTGATGAGTGTTGCGAACTCCATCATGTTATATGGAGCTGAAGTGTGGGCAGATGCTCTCAAAGCAGATTGCCGGCGGAAACTGCTGCTGGCCGTGCAGAGGAAAGCAGCCTTGAGAGTGGCATGCGCGTATAGTTCTGTATCCGGTCCGGCGGTGTCGGTCATAGCGGGATGCATCCCTATTGACCTTCTTGCCGCCGAGAGGAAAAGGATATACGTGGCCAAAAGGACGAGCAATGATACAACCACTGCGGCCCGAGAGAGAGAAAAAACGTTTCTCCAGTGGGAAGAACGATGGCAAGCAGAGGATAGGGGTAGGTGGACTGCCAGGATGGTAGGAGAGGTGAAGTCGTGGGTTAACAGGGGACACGGGGAAGTGAACTATCACGTTACCCAGTTCCTCTCTGGACATGGCCACTTCAATTCCTACCTATTCCACAGGAAAAAGAAACCCTCCCCTAACTGCGACTACTGCTGGAATGAAATCGACGATGCTGAACATACGTTCTTCAAGTGCAGCAGATGGGCAGCTGAAAAACACGTTCTGGATAGAGAGATCGGCACCATTATGACGCCAGAAAACACCGGAGCGCTGATGATAAGCTCTCAGACGAACTGGGAAAACATCGCTCAGTACGCTGAGAAAGTGCTAAGACAAAAAAAGCGAGAAGAGCAACTCAGGGAGAGAGAAGCTCAGTGATAAATCCCAAGACCTTTAGAGGGAATGGGAGATAATAGAAAACACAAGTGACAACCGATGGTCAAATTAAAGAAACTTCTTCACAGGGTCGAAGGCCGGCGAGCCCGAGAAGTGACTACTGCCCCTTCTACCGAGGACGACGCGTACCCTGGCTGAGGCTAGACAAATTAAGACCAGATTATAAGAAAAGGTGAGTATGACTTTCTTCATACAAATCAAAGCAGAAAAGATAAAAGAGAAGCTGATACACGGCTAAATGGCCTTTGGCCTGGGACTCCGAAGTAGTGTCTGTCGCATTGCTTCGGAGCCCCATGCCAAAAACCTAGGACTCTGAAGTAATGCGATAAGCGGTTCCGGAGTCCTGGGTTGGCGAGAATAGGAGTTAAGGTTTAGTGGGTAGGTGCCGTTTGGTAAGTCCCACACTCACCTTCGTTCCTTGTGGGCTACGCGCCCGAGTGTGCGTCTCACATGTATATATTCTAAATATATATGCGTGAGATGCATATATTGGGCTCGTGGTCCACAAGGTTCGGATGTGGTCAGTGCATGAGCATTCGCCGTTTTTACTTCTTAACAAAAAAAAAAAAAAAAAAAAAAAAAAAAAAAAA
>CAKNXH010064465.1:26905-74704 GCA_932178445.1 Andricus quercusramuli | reverse complement strand
AAATTGAATATTTCAAAAGCCAAAGCTTCTGAAATTCCAGGATCTTATTTGTTACTATTTAACCAAATCATTAATTACAAAATAAGGTTGATTAGAAAGTTCTTCCTAAAATAAACAATGAATAAAAATAAACAATTGAGAAAGAATTCATCACGGTCATTGAAACTAAAAAGTCTGAATTCTTGTAGATAACAAATCTTTCACTTGAGGTTATAATAACTAAACCGAAAATTAAAAAATTAAAGTGAAATACATCATTCTGAACTTCTAATTTTTTTTAAAATTAAAACTTAAGAAAAAAAAATGTTCATTCAAAAGCTCAATAGTTTATCCATATAAAATGGAAGTTTTTAACACTTCTCAAATGTAATTTCAATTAAAAGCTAATTATAACATTACCATCTTAAAACTCGAATTTTTCCGACAATATTTTTTTCTTTAAACCCTTCAAAAGCAAAAAAAAAACTACCTTAAAATTATCCAAATTACTCTTTGGCAATTTGGAAACTTCACTAAATATTCTTTTTAAATTAATTTGTCAAGCAAAAATTATGGTTAGTATTTCTAGGAACCTTGATAAACATTTTTTTTCTTTTTGGTTCCGATACCGATTTCATTTATCGATACATAATGAAAAAATTGTAGAGCTTGCAAAAAGGCAAGAATAAATTGAAAAACTTCAAATTTTATGACAATGTAATTCATAAATTTAGATTTTCAATTATGTATTTTACTAACCAGGATTTCTAACTGAGAAATTAAAAATACAAGAATAAATTAAAAAGCTTTGAATTCTATGAATTTTTAAATGATGAGCTTACAATACAAAAACGAATTTGAAACTTCAAATTTTATGACTAAATAGTTCGAAAATCTAGATTTTTAATTACGTATTTCAAATCTTAATTTATTTAATTATTTTGATAATCTATGGCATTTTCAAACGGATAAGTTAAGAATGAATGAATACATTAAAAACTTTAACTTTCATGAAAATACTGTACGTAAATTTGAAATGGCTATTATGGATTTAGAATGTTTAAATTATTTTGATAATCTGAGAATTATTTAAGATGGTTTAACAAATTTACACATTTACAGTTTTACGTGAAATTAAAAGGGTTTCTATGACCTCAAACACCTAAATTACAAAAAAAGAGAAGGTGGGGTAAAATCCTACAGTTTTCTGTAATAACTTGTAGATTTTCACTACAAGTAGAAGAAAAATATTATATAAGGTTGCACAATTCTTAAATCGTAGAAACTTAAACCCTATTGTTAATTTTTTTTCTTCTCACCGGAGACAAAGACAAATATTCAACTATACTGTTAAATTTTCAACCGAAGAGATGAATTTTTCAATAAAAAAGTAAATCTTAATCTGGGCTAGTTTAAATCTCAGTTGAAAAATCAATTTAAAAAAAAAAATTATTTCTCAACCAAATAGTGAACCTTTCAACCTAAAATTATACCTTTTAACAAGATTGATAAATTTTCAACAAAATAGGTGAATTTTAAAATAAAAAGTTTAATGGTTGATATTTAAAAATACAAAGAATTTAATTTCAAATTGAAAATGGTTTAATTCAACCAAGAAGAACAAATTTGCAACAAAAGTGATGATTTTTAAACAAATTGTTGAGCTTTCAATCGTGAAAGATCAATTTTTTTTTTAACAAAATTTGAATATGCAAATTTTCAGTTAAAAAAATTAATTTCTAATGAAAAAAAACGAGTTTTCATAAAAATAGCGAAATTTCTGATAAAAGAAATCTTTGACCAAAAAAAGATGAATTCTCAATGAAATATTTTAATTTTTAATAAAAAAATAGTTGAATTCAACCATGAAAGATAAATCACAAAAAAAAAGAAAAACAAAAAAAAAGGAATTTTCAACTAAAAAAAAATATGTATTTTTAACGAACAACTGAATACTTAAATTTCTAGTTGAAAAATTAATTTTCAACCAAAGAAAATTAATTTCCTACTGAATAATTAAATATTCAATCAAGGAGATGAATTTTAAGACAAAAAGATGAATTTTTAAAGAAAAAGGACCAATTTTCAACCAAAATTTGAATTTTCAATGAATAAAAATTTTTCAGTCCAGAAAGGTAGAAAAATGTAATCAAATTGTTGAATTCTGAAGCCAAAGAGACGAATTTTCTACAGAATCTTTAAATTTTCAACAAAGAAGTTTAATTTTCCTACAAAAAAAAAGAAAATAATAATAATTATCCTTTTCGAAAATTCTTGAGGTGAAAGTTTTTTTTATTATTACGCGTTATACACTGAATTATATCATAATAAAAAGAAAAAAGAAAAAAAACTTACCCCCTCTCCCCACTAATGAGACCTGCCTCGGTCTCACTATCCACGTACACCATCCTTCGAAGGTGTCTAGTTTTTGGTAGCAAGGGAGGACCCCTCAGTATCCGCTCCCGGCTAAGGGATGATACCCGACCAGTCCTCAGAAGTTCCTCGGTTATAGACTTTAAAAAGGCCACCTTGGAAAATCCCGACATTTTCACTATAAATTTCGTGTTCGGCAATTTCCACTGTTGAATTTTCAATTCTGGCAATTTTCACTGTAAATTTCGTGTTCGGCAATTTCCACTGCTAGATTCTCACTTCCGGCAACTTTTTAACTTTTTACCTTCTCGCTTCTATCCGCGTACGCGCTCGGTGCTCACTAATCGCAAATTGCTACCCGCGACACCATGGTCCGGCAAGGCTGGTGCCCCGCAATTCCCCCCACCATGATTACTCTCGCGGGAAGTCCACGGGCGGCGTTCGTCCATGGGACATTCCAGAGGAAAATCTCTCTCTCTCTTAAAAGAAAAATCATCATCCAGATCATTGGTTATGCCTTATATGAATGCATAGCATCCCTCAATTGGATGAACGTATACAATGGGCTGCTTATTCATGTTAAATTTAGTATACAACCTAGACTACAATAAAAAGGCGGAGGGATGGAGGGGAACATCACATTGCCTCGTTCTCAGGTCAGCCTAAATTTCGGGGACGAAATAATAAAATTCTGGTGTGGTTTGTTATGAGCGAACCCCCTCCAATTTCTCAAATAGGTTTTTGCTTCCTCCCTGAATTAATATAGCTTGAAATATTATTTCAAGCTATACTAACTCGAACTCTGTACGGGCTACAAGGTCTCGCCCTGTTCACTCGTAACCTGAGAGCTTGCTATTAAAATGCCTGCGCGGCATTCCAAGCTCCCGATAAACTAGCCTGTGAGCTGGCCTTCGGGAACGAAGAAGTGTGATTTAAAATAATTAAAAAAAAAAGAAATTCTCTTTCGCTGTAGGAAGGATTTGGAAAATAAAAATGTCCCTCAGAACCACAGCACCCCCTCCTCTCTCTCTCTCTCTCTCTCTCTCTAAGATACCTATAAGTTAAGGAGCAGGGTAGCTCTACAAGTTACCCCCATAGGTTTAAGCATGAAGAAACGAAGGAAGGAAGGGACAACGAGCCGCTAATGAAAACTCGCGGCGGCGGGCACACACGTATACATAGCCACTACACCACCACACTCTACCTCCCTTTTTCACAGGGCGTGTATATCTCCGTCCTTTTCTCGCGCATACCCAGGCTACATACACAGCATTCCCATGCCCCTTGATCGCTCTACTCTTCTCTCTCTTCCTTTCTCCCTCCGCATATTCCTACCATGAAAGCATCTCTTTCTTACATATGATCGAGCTGTGCTGCTATGGACACAACAGTATACTAATACTAATTTCTGCAGCCTGACAGCAAGCTCACGTAGAGTACCAAAACAAATCCACGTGCGCACTCAGTAAAAATTCGTAGTGCTGAAATGCTCGCTTTTCCATAATTAAAAAAAGGTTGGAACTAATATACACTTAATTTTAAGTTAAAAATTCCAACCTGCATCAATTTTGATGCGAATTGAAAATTGATAATTCTTTTGAGCAAGCATAAAAGACTTCGAAGCATCTTACTTCCGTAAGGTGCTGACGATGTTCCTGTTTTACAGGTGCGAAAAGTCGAGCGAAGGCATTTAGTAATGCGAATTTCGCACATATAGAAATAAAGCTGAAAATCATGCAAGATATCCAGACCCAGACCCAGACTTTTGTCCGTCCGAAGTCGGGACCGTAGAATCGTAGTAATTTTTTCTCTTCAATTTTATTTGGGAACTCTAAGGAGTCGCGAAGCTTCCGTCCAGGTCAACGAAAACTTCTTTCGGTACGGGAATTAACGGAGTGAACCGCCGGGATCGATTGAGGGACCGGGAGAATTAGATCTTACGATCCGGACGTTAAAATATAAAAAAAATAAAAATCTCTTGCCGACGGGAGGAAGACGATAACTTGGGCAACCTGGTACGGTTCGGAACTACCCAGGTTTTTGTCCGTTCGAATCTCGGGATTGAGAATGGAATTGTTTATTTTGGGAATCTAGCCCTTAAGTCGTAAACCCTCGTCCAGGTCAACGAAAACTATTATTTTCGGTACGGGAATTAACGGGAGCGGACCGCCGGGATCAATGGATCTAACCAATTAAATATAAATTCTCAAAACGGACGTTAATAAAATAAATACTCTGTCCGACGGGAGGCAGGCCTGTGACGGGAGTTTCATAATTCCTTGTGTCGTATCCGGTCTGTGAAAACAACAACAAAAATTAGTCTAGACAAAATTGCATCGTTTCGAATCTCAAAACGAAAAGGAGCAATTTTCTCGCAAGGGCCCGCCCGAGACGGGAAGAAAAACCCGGAATAAAGGGAACACTCTCGTTCTCCCTTCTGTTGCCTTCTTCTCTCCAGTGGTAGACATAGGAACCGGTAAGCAATGTATCGTTACAATTGAATATTGTTAATTTTAATTATTATTTTAGAAATTGTTTATATGCATGCATATATAAACATATATATATATATATAAATATATATATATATATAAAAAAAAAAATGTCTGTGAAAATATAAAAAATTTCAATGTGGTGAAATTGACAAACGTATCTTTTTTTTTTGCTGCGCCAACCTTGTTGTCTCGTTTAAATAAGATTTTTGGGACAGCAACTCTCGGTCCGAGAGCAGGGCAACTTACCCACAAAAATAAATATGAAAAGAAGACGAGCTTCTCAACTTCTTTCAGTTTTGGGAAAGCCTCCCCCGGCGTTCGATGATATTAGAATATTTTCTCTCATCTCAAATTGAATCCACGGAACATTTAGGCGGCATCTTTTATTTTCAGGAGATATTTGAAATTAGGAAGCAAATATATTTTTATCGTACGTGACAGTACAGCTTAGATGGACGTGTAATACGGACTTTAAACGTGTTTTTCTCAAAACAGCTTCTTTGAAATCGGCACACAGCATAACTCAAACAACTTTCAATATTTTTAATCGATTTTCTTCCTACATCTTTATAATAGTATTTCAAAGTGAAACACGTAACCGATTTTCGATAAATTAATTAAAAAAATTTTTATAAACAATAAAGTGCCGTTTTTTTGGGTCGAAAAATGAGTTTTTTTCAAATTGGCCACGTGTTTCACTAGCTATTCTTATGCAGATTAGGAAATTTTTTTTTATTTTGTTCCAGATTAAATTTTGCACCCTGTGTGCTGCGTGCCGCGGAGCTCCTTCAAAAAAACACGCATTACAAAAATGTCACCAGTTCTAACATTTTGAAAAAATTTTCATTCAAAATTTGTAATTTTTTACTCCAATATATGAATAAGAACTTCCCGGAACATTATAATTGAATTCCCGTTCCTTCCATCAAAAAAAAATTCTTGAAAAAACGTGTTTTTTGCCGTTTACTGCGGTGTTACCCCTTAAATTAATTTTCAGAATAATTTGTGTAGATTTGGAATTTTTAAATTTCACAATATTTTAGTTTCAAAGTCAAATATTCAAAATTTCAGGACAATTTCGCAATTAAATATTTCAAAATTTCGTATTAAAGGCCTTGATAGTTAGTTTTGACTTTAATAATTTTAGATGTAAATATGAAGCAATTTCGAACTAAAATGATTAAATTTGACCGATTTCAAAAATTATAATCATATTGCAGCAATCTTGTTTTGTATTATTTTTAAGATTTAGTAAAAAAAATCTATCCAGTCTTTTTGAATGTCACTTGATACTACATTATATGATACTTATCAATAATATATTAATCGTCTTTAAAATTTCTATAATTTTAATTAAAATTTATGGTTTTGAATGCACAATTCTTAAAGTATAATCTTTGAGTCCTCGAAACTAAAGTTTTTTCTTAAATTAATCTTTAGAATAATTTTTGTAGATTCTAAATTTTAAATTTCACAATATTTCAGTTTTAAAGTGAAACATTCAAAATTGCAGGACAATTTCGCAATTAAATATTTCAAATTAAAGGCCTTGATAGTTAGTTTTGACTTCAATAATTTGAGATGTGAATATAAAGCAATTTAGAACTAAGAAGCTTCAATTTGTACGATTTCAAAAATTGGAATCATATTACAGCAATCTTGTTTTGTATTATTTTTAATTTTTTAAATGTAATATCTTGAAATCGCCCGATTTTTAGATGAAGATTTCAACAAATAAATAATTTAAAACTGAAAAATATTAGATTAGAAAATTTCAAGAATGTATAATAATTCTAAAGGAAGATTTAAAATCAAACAATTAAAAATTGGGTTTCAAATAAAACAAGATAGAAATTAAACTTTCTAAATTTTCGTGTTGAACGCTAAATTTTTTATTTTTGCCTTTCATAGGTTTTAACACTAGAAGTACCAGGCTGGGTCAATTGACCCCTTTCGATTTTTAAAGTGGTAAGTCTCCGCAGCGGTTGCTTGCAGAGAGATGGCGTTTTAAGACTTTTAATTATCTATGAATACGAGTATTTGACATTTTTTTCGGAAATTTTGGATGCGCACTTTTAAAAAAATCGAGTTTTTATAGTCTGTTACCGACAGGGGTCAATTGACCCCAACATTGTTTTTGCTGGTATTTCATCACAAAACATTTTAGGTTCCGCAAAAAATTGGACTTTTTCGAGGAATAATGTTAAAAATGTGAATTTGTTTACAAATATGATTCAAATAATTACCAGTTATTGTTAATTCGAAATAATGACAGCAGGAAGTCATTAGCAAGACATTTTTGGTCGATTCTGCAAAAAAATGGAGCCTATTCATTGTGACATACGAAAACCGTGTATTTGTTTATAAAAATTGTTGAAATAATGCTGCCAAGCAGCAGATATTTATAAATAATCATAATAAGGCATACATTTCTCTCATATTCTATATAAGAACTGTGAATTTCAAAAGACTAATCATTGCGAATCAGAAAAAATGGCTTTTGTTCATTAATTTGTTTAAAACATTATAAACAATTTTTTCCTAGTTGCACCTACTGAAAACTATGGGTAGGTAGTAATTACACTGACTTAAGCTCTTCATTAGTCAATTCGCAGATCTTACATAAGAAGGTACATCTGAAAAGTTAGGATAAAAATGTGCGACGTCGGTAGGACTACGCTGGGGTAGGCGAGCATTTTTACTCCTTTGTTGTGCTTTTTCAGGACTCCCTACTCTTCTCCACTCATATTAACGATGTAGTATGAATATAGCATACTTCTATCGTTAACTGTTGACTGTAGGAACTGTTTAAAATCATTATTTGACACCCCACCCATGTACGGGTCAATTGACCCCTCGTGGTAACAAAAGGTGGCAGAAAATCCCGGTACTTCTAGTGTTAATTTGCAATTCAAATTGAATTGGCTGAATTTTGGAAATTATAATTAGCAATGTAAAAGTTATTAATTTTTTTAACGATTCAAATTTACTTAAAATAATTGAAATGCGAAAGGGTTCGAGTATAAAAAAGTGTTAATATCACAATTTTCGGTAACTAAAATTTTTTTCATAGTGGAAATTTTTTCATTTTTATTATTTCCCATTTAAAATTAATATCTATTTTTAACGTTTTTTTTATTTAATTCATTTCTTTATTTTAGAAAATTTTGTCTTATCAGCTTTAATCTAATTTCCAAAATTCGAATCTTAAAGTATTTAATTTTTAACGTTTTAACATTGTCCTATTTTAGAAATTTTAGTCTGAAATAATTCAATTTCGTGATTCTTCGATTTTTAAAAATGTCTATTTTTTAGCGGGTAATCTTGCCAGCGTTAAATTACAAGTCCGCCCGCATGTTTTCCGCTACGGGAATTGTTAGGGATATCTTGTCGGTGTTAAAATGCAGTTTAGGAGATATTTGCGGTTTTGTTTGCATTTTACTTATGTCCCGGAAGTGACTGAAAGTGGGCCATTTTTATGTTTTAACTGCAATTTTAACACGCGCCCTTATGACACTCGCCAAATTTAGAATGCGTTTTTTCGAAAAGATGGTTTTCGAAATTCCAACTTCAAAAGTGCCTCGTGGACTCGCTTTTTTAACATAAGGGGTTCATTCTGGGCTTAAAATATCGTGCATTTATCCGGCTATTTGCCCTTATACGCAATTTGATATATGCACATTAGGGTGGTCCAAAAATGTATGGCAAAATTTTTTTGCATCCTAGTGGCCAACGATCCCCCCCCCCCCTTTTGTTCCAAATCCGAAAAAAGAAAATCCCTAATTTTTGTTTTTTCGTTTTTTTTATTTTAACTGCTGCCGGTTTTGACTTGAAGTTTCCCATGTAAAATGCATGGGGAAAAATCACTTTTTGCAGTTTTTGATATTATTTTTTAGGGTTTGAAAAAATGTGACGGGAAAGTATGAGAGCTTGTAGAGAATTATCGAACGAAGAACTTCATGTATTGGACATATGGGTTTAACACCCCGACGAGTCCCTGAAAACTACCCTTAAAACCAAAAATATCAATTATCCATAGAAACGACCTTTTGGGCACTGTATTCTCGTGTTTTCTTTACCTGAAATTATTTATATTAATCTGGTGGAATATTTATCAACATTGCTTAATTAATTTCCAATTATATAAACAAATAGAATTTGTTCAAACACATTTTTTCTCGAAAATTCCTTTTTTTACTAAAAATTATTACTATTGGTCTACTGAAATATTTATTAACAATAATTCATTCATTTTCAATCATTTAAACACATGGAATTTGCTTAAATAATTTTTTTCGACAATGCGCTTTTTTCATAAAAATTATTACTAATGGTCTAGTGGAATATTTATTAACAATAATTTATTAATTTTCATTTATTTAAAGAATTGGAATTTGTGTTGTCAATCCGTTTTTCAAATTTTTTTCTTGATGAATATCATTATTGTTGGTCTAGTGAAACATTAAAGAACATTGATTAATTAATTTTTAAATATTTACACAAATTAAGGCTTGCAAATTGCTTGGTAGTTTATTTCCAATAATTTGCTGTTCTTCATAATCAACTAAAAACACTTGTTTCCGCAATTCTGCCATGTTCAATAGTTGAATGAAGTTAACACTGCACTTGCTGACAAATAACTGACGGTACTAAGGGAGGGAAGAAGAAAAATTTCTATTTGAAATGGAAAGTTCCGTTCGTAAACGGGGAGGACAGGTATAAAATTATACACAGGTGCAAGGATTTCTGCTAATGATAAGCCCACAGATATGTATACTCGAAAGTGTCGATGATTTCTCTTAGGAGAAATATTTTTCGAATACGTTTAAAAACTTATTCAAATATTATATATTCCTGTCAAGAATTAAGACTTAATTGCTGAAACAATGAAGAAAAATTTACAAATTTTGTGGCAAAATGATTGTTTAAACAAATTAAAGGTTGTTAAGAATCAATCATAATTCATTTTTCATAGAATTGGAAAGTATTTTTCAATAAATTTATGTTATTAAAGATAATAAACTGCCAGTTCGACGAATTTTTAGACAAAAAATCCTTATTCCTTGAAAAAAATTGTTTAAGAAAAATGATTTAAACAAATGGAATTTGGTTGAAACTTTGCAAATCAATTAACAAATGTTGATAAACATTCCACTGAAGAAATAATAATGAATTTTAATTCAAAAAATTTCGAAAGAAAATTATTTAAACAAATTCCATTTGTTTGAATAATTGAAAATTGATGCATTATTCTTGATAATTATTCCACTGGACCAATAGTAATAGTATTCAACAAAAAAAAACGAATTTTAACAAATAAATTATTTAAACAAATTCCTTTTGTTTAAATAATTAAAAATTAATTAGGCAATGTTGATAAATATTCCAACAGACCAATATAAATAATTTCTGGTAAAAAAAAAGACGAGATTACAGTGCCCAAAAGGTCGTTTTTATGGATAATTGATATTTTTGGGTTTAAGGGTAGTTTTCAGGGACTCGTAGGGGTGTGTTAGGGGTGTTAAACCCATATGTCCAATACATAAAAATTCTTCGTTGGATAATTCTCTACAAACCCTCATACTTTCCCGTCACATTTTTCCAAACCCTAAAAAATTATATCAAAAACTGCAAAAAGTGATTTTTGCCCATGCATTTTACATGGGAAACTTCAAGTCAAAACCGGCAGCAGCTAAAATAAAAAAAAAACGAAAAAACAAACATTAGGGATTTTCTTTTTTCGGATTTGGAACAAAATGGGGGGGAACGTTGACAAAAAAAAAGTGTTTTTGGACCACCCTAATTCCACCCTAATGACTACCCTAATATGTGCTTATTTAATTTTTGTTATTAGAAAAAGTTGAAGTGTACATGTACATTTAATTGAACATCTCTTATTATTGATTATTTAGACTGTTGCATGGGCTTTCGTTTCCGGTACCGAATGGTAAAGTATGCGTGTTTGTTCTGTGCTATCTTTTTTTGTTTTGGCGACGGGCTTGGAGGTGTGATTGAGGCGAACGGTGGTAAGAGAGGTCAGTGTAGTGAAGGGGTTGTGTGTAAATGTGGGTGGGGGGGGGGGGCTATTTTGTAAGGTTGAAAGGGTTAGGAGGAAAGTTGAAAGTGCTAATTTGGAGGTTAGTGAGGTCCAGCAGAGGGCAGCAGCAGGTAGACAACAACCCCGGTGCTGATGATCTCACTGAGACCGGCGAAACAGGGAGGGGTAAGGGTGATGTGCTGGAGTTAGTACCGACGATGGCGAGGCTCAGTATACTACGCCAGGGAAATTGGGGTGGGGAGAGAAGGAAGGGGGACTCGAGGTAGGCCGTCAAGTCGGGAAATGCTTAACAGCCCTGGCGGACCGAACGAACGGAGCGGGTACGCTACAGCGTATCCTTATAGTATCCACATCGTATCCTCTCCGTATCATGCAAGAAAAATTCATTAAAAAAGAAAGATTAACATTTCACTTGTTGAAATTCGGATTTTACGTGAAATTTTGAGTCAAAAGGTTACAGAGTAATCGCAATAGTTTTTCTTGCAACATCAAAAACTTTTTATAAATATAATACTTATCGATGACGTGCGCTGAAGGCGACTTCAAACGCATCGTCATTCAGTAGCAGTTCATAGGCTTTATCCTTTTAACGCAAAATTTCACGTAGAATCCGAATTTTAACAAGTGAGATGTTCATCTTCCTTTTTTAATGAGTTTTTCTTGCATGATACGGAGAGGATACGATGTGGATACTATAAGGATACGCTGTAGCGTATCCGCTCCGTTCATTCGGTCCGCCAGGGAGATCCAGAGCTGGTAGTTTAGGATCGAGACAACTTTTTGATAAATGGAGGCAGGGGGGGGGGGGGGGGTTACGGATAAAAGCGATGAAGACGGAAGACAGTAAAAGATCAAGGGCAGAAGAGGGGTATGAGCAGGGAGATGAGAAGTTGCGGAAAAAGCTTTTTAGAAAGTCTTCACCGGAGAGAAATAAGGCAAAAGGGAAAGTCGATCTAGAGAGCCTGGAAAATATCATTAATGGGTTCAGAGAGGAAACGGACCGAAGACTGAATGGCATGCAAAAGCGAGGGGAGGATGTTTGGGAGGAAATGAGGAAAGTTAGAGGGAAGTGGGAGGATGGGATCTGGGGTGGCGGCAAGAAAAAGATAAGGTTTGTAAGCAGTTGGAGGATATCGAAGGGTAGAGAAGATAGTGGAAGAAATCAGGCCAAGTGAAGAAGAAAGACGGGGGAAGAGAGGATGATGGGATGTGGAATGTGTAGAAAGTAGAAAGCGTATAAAGTTATCGTTAAAGAATTGAAGAAGAGGAGAGACAGACAGAAATGAGTATAATAAAAGAAAAAGGGAACACGAGAAATTACTGGATGTAAAACAATAGGAGGAGTAGGTGAGGTACGTGAAGGAGGTAGAGAAAGCAATAAAGGAAGGAAGAGAATGGGAGGTGATCAATAGAGAAAGTGGTGGATGGAAAGGAATCAATGAAGAGAACGAAACTGTACATAATCCTGCAAAGGAACCTGGCCCGACAATGGAACCTTTGAATGATGCTGTACAGGTGCCTGTACAGAAACGTGTATAGGATCCATTACAGAAAGCCGTCAAAGGAATATTTGGAAGGATCCTGTACAGAAACACGTATAGGACCCTTTACAGAAAGCCATTGCGAAAACTGATTTCCCTTGAAGAACCAACTCACTATCGAGAGAGCCAAGCCTATGCAGGTTCATGTATAGGATCCTGAACATGTCCCTGTACATGAACCCACACCTCAATTGACTCTGAGAAGGAACCGGTACAGGACCATTCACAGGTTAGCTTGTATACAGGTTCCTTTGCAGTATCATGTACAGTTTCCTTCGTTAAATTCCTGCACAGTAACCGTCAAGATTACCTTACAGGTTCGTGTGCAGTTTCGTGTACAGGAAGATGTGCAAGATCCTCCGAGGTTCCTGTACAGAAATTTTCAGCTAGAGAGGAGAGATGGCAAGTTAAAAGAAAATGAAGAATGTGTGATGAGGAGAGGGAGTGGATGGTAGTAGAGGGGGAAATGAGTAAGAAGCAGAAAGAGAAGATGTGGGAAGGCACGAATGAGTGAAGAAATGAAAATACAGTAATAAAATACAATATTCAGACTGTTTCGTGATTTATTTACATAGATGGAAATATAAACTGAAATTCCGTTTAATAATATCTTAAATTTTGGAAATTGCCCACTTTTCACGTTAAACAGTATAAAAATGAAAATTAAACTAGTTTCAAAATTAAAATGTTTAAAATTAAACACCGAAATTTGAAATCAGTCGAAATAAAAAAAAATCTATTTTTTAATTTGAAAACTAATTTTGAAAATCAGAAATGTTTTTGTTTTGATATTTGAAACTGTTTTTTTTTGTAATTAGTATAATTAAATTGGGTTTAAAAAATTATTGTAGTAAGCTTAATTTCTAACAGCACCAAATTTTGAATCTTAATAATTTAAAATCGAAAGATTTAAAATTATAATATTGTAGACTGCAAGTCATTAAAAAAATATAAATAGATTTCTGAATATTTCCAAGCAGTCTTGATAAAAAAGAAAATTGTAATTGTAAAAAACCTTTTAAAATTGGAAAATAATTCCGTTCTTAACATTTTGCTACCTCGCCGGTAGCGTTAACCATACAATTACCGCTACTAACAATAAGATTTCTGGCAAAATTTACAATCATTTAGGTTTTATTTGAAAAGAATTACTTTAAGTTTTGAAGATTTCACAATATGTCGAAAAAGAATCTGGAAAATAGTGGGAAATTTTTTTTCATTTTGCAGAATTTAGAAAAATTATAGGAAAAACGAATTGTTTCAACAGATATTCAGAAGTTTCGAAAAAGTTGGAAAATAATTTGAATCTTGAGAATTTTGAAAGCTTTTAAGAGAATAAAACAATTTTTTAAGATTGCTAGCAGAATTTTAAATGATTTTTATTTTTGAAAATTATTTCTCAAAGAATATTTAAAAAGATTTTAAAACATTTTGAAAGATTTCCAAAATTGTTAAAAAAGCATCTGGAAGATTTTGAGGCAATTCTTTTAATTTTGCAAAGGAAGTGTCTGCGTGTACCAAAACTTGGATACAAATATGGATGTATCTACACAAAAAGCCGGCTATTCGTACCGAAATTTCGGTACAAATAGTCCCTTTTCCAGCTCACCCTATTCGCACCGAAAAAAATTCGGCTATTTGAGATTATAGGGCAATTTTTTAAATTCTGAAATACTTTTCATATTATTTTGTAAAATCCTGTAATGAAAAAAAAAATTGCTTTCAAATTTTCTAGATTGCTTTTCCATACATCTGAAATCTTCAAAAATCTTTTTGAATGTTTTCAAGAATCTTAAGAAAATTATATTTAAGGGGGTAAAATTTCCCAAGTGTCCCCGCCTGAAATGTTTGGGTCGCCTATCTCATTCATACTCCGCCAGATTGTAGTGCTAGTGGACCTCTTTAAATTCTGTGAAGAAGGCGCACCTAGTACAACGGGTTGTCAGGATACAGGGGCCGGAATTTTCGACGATCCACCCCGACTGCTAACTTTCAATTGTAGATAACTCCTGACACATTTATCCAATATCACTTTTTATAAGGCTTTTGAAAATGTATTTTAACTAGGTTTACAATCAAATTAATCATTCAACGATAAATAAATTATTTCACCTTGATTTTTTCATTTTAAAAAACATTTTTGAGATTTTCTCCCAAAACGGCATTTTTGATATTTTTTTAATTAGGCTAGAAAAAAAGCTTGTTTTTTTCTCTTGAAAGCCATCCCGAAATGAAAATGGGCTGGAAAGTATTGGTTGAGTTATACAAGGTCATAACCCAGCAAAATCAATCAGAAAAAAATTTTTAAAAAAAGTGCATGCGTCGAGACTTGAAACAGCGATCCCTCGTGTATCAGTCCAGAATACCCGCCACTGAGCTATGAGACAATTTACTAAACATTTACAATAAATTCTATATGCCCTGCATGTTGGTTTTCGTGTTACGGATTAAATTGTATAAATTAACACTTGCTGAAATTCGCCGTGACGCATTGGGGCGAATTCAAGACGCATTGAAGTGTATCCGCTGACTTTAGGCTTTTGCACTGTATTTCTACATATAGAAAGATTCAAAATTGAAATACCGTCTTCACGAATTGTAATTCATTGACACATAGGTCCAATGCGTCAGGGTCGCAAAGCGGGATTTGTAGGGTGTCTTTGTTTTTTCAATTCAATTCGTATCAATACTTTCTTTTTTGCTGGGAAGAGAGCGGGTGCCCCGCGCCAACTAGCCACGGCGTTACTATGTGTGCTATAGTGTCTCAGTGGCTCTAATACTTGATGAAAATGGTTTTTCTGTTAACGTGTAACGAATATTTCATTTTATTCTCACTTTTATGTAGCTTGAAAACGATCTAGATATTTTCTCAATTAAATTATCAAATGGTTCCATTGTAGGAAAATGATAGTTGATGATAAAATCATTAAAGATTTTGGTGGATGGTTCTGCTCATTTGTTACATGTTAAGATCGTTTTTGATAAGTCTTTTTGCTTTCCAAGTTTTTGTGAGTTTTTTTGGTGTTAATCTCTCTGCCTTTAACAATTTGGGGTGATTTTTGATGTGAGTCTCCTTGCCTTTAACATTTCGGGATGCTTTTCCTATGTGAGTTCCCTTGTCTCTCACGTTCTGGGGTGCTTTTTGGTGTGAGTCCCCTTGCCTCTCACGGTATTACTTAAAAAATGATTTTTTTTATTTAATTCAACGTTCACTTTGCTCTTTTCTTCGCGATCTCTTTGCGATCTTTCTCTGCGGGAAAATGGCATACTGTGGAGATGAAGAATACTTCTTCAAAATTAGAGTCGATTCAGAAGAGGGTACAAAGGAATGTTATTTTTGTGTTCTCGGCACAGTCTTTGCAGAATTGAATCGAGTTTTAAGGTTTTCAGCAGTGGCGGCATGATTTTCCTCGGGGATGAAAAATAATATTACCGTTTCAGGCAAGTTTTCTTTAGCCTTCCGGTAAGAAGGTGTCAATTGAATTTCATTAATGTGCGAACAAATATCGTCGAATTTCAAACGTTTTGAATACCTTGTCAATTCCGTTTTTGAAATATACGTTTTAATTTCTTTTATCGTGATTAGATTGTGTCGCATTTCAATCCCATTTAATGTGATGATTATTTCAGCTAACAAATGTATACATTTTAATTATAATTGAATGATAAATATTGAAATCAAGTTAATGCTGCTTGATACCGTAAGCCAAACTCGAATATTGAAGACAATTTAATTCTCTCTGGCGAGTGATAATTGGGAACAAACCAATGCCATTTAATTACTTCAGCTGACCGCGAAAATTGAAGTCAATTTTATACCATCTGGCATATAGAAATTGTGAACAAATAAATATTATCCAATTCGATACAGAAAACTCGGAAATTGAGGTCAATTTAATACCATCTGAAAGTAAAAATTTCGAACAAATGTATTTTATTCAATTCGATACAGCAAACTCGGAAATTGAGGCCAATTCAATACCATTTGGCAAGTAAAAATTACGAACAGATGAATATTATTTAATTCGATACAGAAAACTCGGAAATTGAAATCAATTCAATCACTTTCGTATAGTTGAAAATTAGAGAAACTTAAAATTTGATGTCAATTTAATACGTTCTGATGAGTGAATTTTAAAATTAGTTTTTTCAGATTTATTAAAAATAATGTCAATAAAGTAAGATAAAATAGTCTAAAAAAATAATGCAATTAATGGAAATTAATTAGATTAATAAATATTAATTTTTAAATAATAACAATTATTAGGTTTTATCTAATCGAAATGTATATAATGAACTTTACCTTTATGTATGATATAAAACTGTAATTAAAAGTAAGTAATGAAGCATACATATTAAATTTATTTAAATTAATTACATACAATACTTCATATAAACATAAAATTTCATACATACTATTTTATAAATGAGAAAAATAAAAGAAATAAAATAATTAGCAATCGGAAGAAGGGTAATAAAAGAAGTAGGCATAATTGAATAGAGTAACAACAGTTTTATTAAAAACTACAGTGCTTCAATGTTGTTAGGCATTATGCAAACATACTGCTTTTGTTTAAAATCTAGACCCACTATCTTGGACTTGATTTCTGCTAAGGCAATGGGTGAAAGTTCTACATTTTCAGTAATCTCCCAGATGTGGTGTACTTTCTCGTCCCCAACAAAAAGCAATTTTTTAAGAAAAAAGTTTAATTATTTTAAAATAAATTTAGATGTTTTGAAAAAATTCAAAAATGATTAGGAATTAAAAAATTTTAAACATTTAAAACAAAATGTTAATTTTTGAAGATTTCTAAATGAAATTTTGAATTTTTTGAAAGGTTTTAGGATTGTTACATCCGAGGATTTATTAATTAAATAAATTCGAGGGAATTTACTTAATTAACCAATTCTGGGAGTTTAAATAATAATACTTGCAATGCAAGTATTGACATTTTATGGGCCAATTCCCTGCCCTATTAGTTCAGGGCTTTTCTAAATGTTGTTGAGCTTGGGTGTATTGAATTCTTATAGAATGAAAGTTGACAAATTACATTGTGTGTGGTACAGGTTTATATTTAAATGGCACATGTTACACACACACACACATATATATATATATATATATATATATATATATATAAATTACAGAGCATATGTGTTGGTGTGTGTTTGTGTAAAAAAATGATTGATACAGTACTTTACCAAATGTCAGGAGAAACGATGCACAATCTTGTCGCCCGACTATTTTGTTACTAAACTACTCTCAATTAAGAGGCGCGAATTTAATCTGTTTTCCGTTTACAAATGTTTGAAAATTTCAGATAATATCGCCGGATGAAATGAAACGAGAAAAAAAAGAAACCGTTACTTGGATATTACCCTACTACAGGGCTTTCTTTCCAATCTAGGAAGTACTTATTTCCCCGTGTGATTTTTGCGTATTTTTAATTTTTTTGTTTTAGTCAGAAAATTAAAAGGGAAATTAGGAAACTAAAGTTCCAAAAGAAAAACCCCAACTTGCCGCGAAGTTAACTGACTCCCGTAATCTATTTCCTAGCAATAGTGGGAACACTCTTTCCGATTTTATTATTTATTTTACGTCGAACCGCGATCGAAAAAAATCGAGACATGTAAGTACAAAAACCGAACGCGAAATTCCTTCCGACGGATTCTTAGTGGTTTCTGTTGAACCGCAGACTTAAGAATGTAGTATGATCGATCTCGAGTTACTTTTGAAACTCTGAATTGAGCGGAGGGAGAAGGCACTGCTTTCGGCGGTAGAACACCTGTGGGCGAGAATTTGGTCGTAATTTGCAAAATTGGATTTCTCACGCCCGATAGGTGTTCCTCCGCGGCACTACTTCCAATAATTTGATGATCCGGCATCTCATTTCTATAACTGAATGAACCTGCATTTTTCGCAACTACTGCCACTTTTTATTGAAAGGCTAATAGGATTTGAGAAAGTGGAAGGGACAATGCCCTTTTTAAATCGCAAATGCCATCTATTTTGAATCCTGAATTGAATTTTGATTTGCAATTCGATTTTTGTACCGTCTCCTATTCATTTCTTTTCTTGCAGTTTATTTAAAAATTTTACTCGTTGTCTTTTACCCTTTTCGTTATTTGTGGATGTTCTTTCATTATTCCTAATTTCCCTTTGCTTTTTCTGACTGTTACTATTATGGTTTAATTGTAATGCAAGGAGTGTGAGTGCATAAGTTCACACACTAGCGCCTCAAACAGCTTAGCGTCTAGTGAGTGTGTGTGTCGACCGTGCGCCTCACACATGCTAGCATCACAGTGTGTCGACTATTCTTATTTCTATAATTTCTTATGTCTAGTTTGATTATACATTTAGCCTTGATATAATTTATGGATAATTATGTTTATGTAGTAACTGTAAGATGGGTGGTTGACTCGTTAGGTGCGATTATCAGTTGATTTAAAAATGTAAAATTCGCGACTAACAACAAAAATTTTCTTGAGATTCCTGAGAACATTTCAAGTTATTTTTCCGAAATAAGAAATTATTTTAATTTGTAAGTGAAATTATTGAATTTTGATATATAAATAACAGACACTTACTAATTTAGTAATAAGTTTGGTAAGATTGAGAGATATTTAGAAGTTTTGACAAGATTCAAAATTAATTTTACTCTTTCAATGATTTAAATAATCGGAAACAAAATGTAGATTTAGCAGATTTCGAACCAAAAATTGAGAAGCTTTTCAAGAATTGTGAAAAGTGTCATAACAAATTTGTCTTAAGATTCGTAGGAAAATTATTTTCAATTTTGAAAAATTATTTTTAAGAGAGTATTTTAACGGATTTTAAAGGATCTCCAAAATTTCCAGAAAAGAATCTGTAAGATTTTAATGCAATTTTTTAAGAAAAAAATTTTTATCATTTTAAAACAAATTTAGATGTTCTGAAAGAATTTCAAAAACAATTTGGAAAAATTTTAAATGATTTAATACAAAATGTAATCGAACAAAAAAATTTAAGCTTTTAAATAATTGTGAAGGGTTCCTCAGGAAAGCAAAATTTTCTTAATATTTCTAAGTAAATTAAAAATGATTTTTCATTTTGAAAAATTAATTTTAAGAGAATTTTTAACAAGATTTAAAAAGATTTTCAAAATTTTCAGAAAAAATGTGCAAGATTTTAGGGCATTTTTGTATGATTTCTTAGATAAAAATCGAATCATTAAAAAAAAATATTTCAAAGTTTTAAAAAATTTCAAAAATAATAAAAAATTTGTAAAGATTTCAGAAATTTCGAAACAAAATGTAGATTTTTAAGATTTTTAAATAAAATTTGGATTTTTAAAGGATTTTTTAATCATTTTAAGAGCATATTCAAAAATATTTGAAAAAAAAACAAGTTTTGATGAATAAATAACAAGTGAACAACCATTAATTTGAAACTAGTACTTGAAATTAAAATATTTTCAATAATTTTCAAATAATTTTACAAAAAATTGAGAAGTTTTTCAAGAATTGTGAAAAGTTTCATAATAAATTGAACAAAAAATTGAACATATATTTTAATGTTTCTAACTTAAAATTGCTCCAAATGATATAATTTTGAAAATTTACTAATTTACTGATTCGTCCTTCAATTCAGAACATTGAAAATGATAGCGTGGATTTATATTTTTTGAGCTTTTTGTACTTTCATTTGCAGTTCAGTTTCTATTACTTCAATTGAAAAAAAAACTGATCTTTAAGATTTCGAATTTTTTTATTTCTCTGACTGAAAAATTATTGCGAGCTGGGTAGTAACCGATAACTTTTTCTTTGATTAAAACGGCCACCTTTTTCTTCATTTCCCGCCATTAAGTAATCGATATTCGATCGTGAATTCTACCGAATGTTTCCGAAACAACCCGAACTGAGCAACTTTTCAACTACTGACGTGAAGTGCACTTCAAGCTGTACTAGATTTTATCAGCAAGTGATTAATTCCAGTAATTGTGAGATTTGTAAAAGGATTAGATGTTTGATACAAATTTAATTGCATATATTGAGTGTTCATTGTTTAGTGGAATATTTTCCCTAGTGAAAATTATCTTTATTGACAATCAGGAAAAGTCAATACCCCTAGTCAATATATTATACCAACTTTTGTGTGAACATAACCTATTAATTTGGCTATACTTTCTACGTACCTTCTACCCGCTCTTTGCCGATTTTGTTTCGACACGTCTACATTCTTGTTTATAGTGTATTAAACTAATGAATAATGAGAATAAAAATTACTTGACTTCTTGTTTCTATGAAAACTCGAAATAATAATTTTCTGTCAGCAGTCTTAGAAAATTCAATTACTTGTTTGAAAGTTGAACCATTTTGGTAAAAAGACATTTTTTGTTAAAGATTCATCATTTTAGTTAGCAATTCATCTGTTTGGTTGCAAAATAATTTGTTTGTTTGTTTTGAAAATTCAATTTTTAGAAAAAAAATTATCCGCCCTCCAGAAATGGCTTGTATTTATGTATGTATACCATTAAGCCATTTCCCTTTCGGGGTAGGCGTGACACTAGCCGATTCGGGTAGTGTTTCTAGGTGGATAGTTCCTTGTAGTAGATAACTACAAGTGTGGGCTCACCACACCCACGATTATGCCTAATATGCACAAAACTCAGAAGATGCCTCGCTTGTGAAAGAAAAAATTAATTAAACATCAAATTTGCAAAATGTATAAGTATGGGTTTGTTTTCATAAAACTGGACTTTATATTTTTAGACAAATCTTAGTGCCGCGATTTTCTCAATTTCGAACTTGAAAATTTGGGAAAAGTTAGGTGAAAATTCGTTGATTAGAAAAGTCAGGGAGTTTCTATAAGATACACTTCAAATAACTTTCAAGAATAATTAATTCAAAAATTTGAATTTAAAATTATTTTATTGAATTTATAATGATCCTATATTTTAAATGTTACAAGATTAGAATTCTGGTATTTAAATTTGAATGGTCAGGGATATGAGAAATTGGAAGGGAATTTTTAAAATAAAGTTTTGCGGCCACTCTGGGAAGAAGACAGTTACTGAACAATAATAATTAATACTATAACTAAATAACTGTATTATGTCAAAAACTATCAAAGTTCAAAGAAAAAATGTGTATAAATGTGAATCTTTTTTGAAACAAACGTCAAAATTTAAATACTGTAATGACTTGTAGTGTAGAACCTGCCCGACTTGGAAAGAATCCTGTCAAATAGTACAAGTGTTTTCATTATTGTTCTCCTTCTTTAATTATAGCTAAGAACATGATAACATCTATTTTAGTTCAAAAAATTGTTGATCAAGTTCCACTTTCAGCGCTTTAATTTGGGGTTCAGTTTTGATCTATTACATTAAATAAAAAAATGTTTAGCATTAGAAGTTAGAATTTTTTTTATGAACCATGTAAAATGTTGGCGAACCAGGAAATAACCAGGAATTATTTCTTTGATTTGAACGGCCACCGTGAATTAATAATTAATATTACTTAACACTTCTCAGACATATACAGCTTCTATTTGGTTACCGTTAAAAAGTATTCACCAAATGCAGCTGACGACGAAGCGTTCAATCGCGAGATTTAAAAAAAAAAAGGTTTACCTTTTAGCTACTTAATACTAAGATTTAAAAGTATTATATTTTCAAGAAACTTTATTGTATTAGATCCTCGATTCTATAAACTGTTACTTCGTTTTTCTGCCAAACGTCAATGCATTGGCGTCGGAATTTGTATTCGCCAGTTACTAAGTTTATTGAACTACCGTTGAATCGCGAGATTAAAGAAAAAGGTTTACTTTTTAGCTACTTAATACTAAGATTTAAAAGTATTATATTTTCAAGAAGCGTTATTGTATTAGATCTTCGATTTTATAAACTGTTACTTCGTTTTACTGCCACACGTCAATGAATTGGCGTCGGAATTTGAATTCGCCCGTTACTAAGTTTATTAAACTACCATTCAATAGCGAGATTTATGAAAAGATGTATGTGTTAGCTACTAAATACTAAGATTGAAAAGCATTATATTTTCAAGAAGCTTGATTATATTAGATCCTCAATTCTAGATACTGTTACTTAGTTTTACTGCCAAACGTCAATCAATTGGCGTCGGAATTTGTATTCGCCAGTTACTAAGTTTATTAAACAACCGTTTAATCGCAAAATTTAAAAAAGATTGATCTGTTAGCTACTACATACTAAGACTAAAAAGTATTATGTTTTCAAGAAGCTTTATTACATTAGATTCTCGATTGTATAAATTGTTACATCGTTTTACGGTCAAAGGTCAATTAATTGCCGTCGGAATTTATATTTGCCAGTTATTAAGCTTTATTGAACTGCCGTTCAGTCGCGATATTTAAGAAAATGTTTATCTATTAGATATTAAATACGAAGATTTAAAAGTATTATATTTTAAAAAAACGTTATCATATTAGATACTAAGTCCTTATCAAGAGAATACTCAGGGAAGTGTTTTCTTTGAATTAAAGGAACACTACTTTCAAGGAAGAAACGAAAATTAATCGTTTTAATATATATATATAAAGTCCAGGAGCTTAATAAATCACTTTATTTTTTTTCTTCTTTGAAAGTAGTGGTACCTCGATTCTAGAAAATGTTACTGCGTTTTACTGTCAAGCCCGCATGACATGAACTTCGAAAAAACCTGCTTTAAAACCGAGCAGCTGGTACCTTCAAAACGTGGAAGTAATATTTTTAATGTTTTTGGGCTAAATGTAAAGATAATTTTCTGCATTATTGTAGTGACTTAAAGATGTTTCTAAATTTTTTGCTTCGATACAGCCGAAGGCTAAACTTGGTTTAATTCACAAATTATATTTTAAAAAATGTATAGAAAAATATTCTGACCGATTTAATTGAATTTTAATAGAATGAAATCTACAGTATTTTTTGAAAAATTCCTAGGAGTGAAATATTTTCCAATTTTGATGACATTTTAGACCAAGTTCAACCTTCGACTGTATCAATGGAAAAAATTCTTGAAATATCTCATCAAGTCACTGAAATTGATAATTTTCTACATTAATGTAGAAAATTATCTTAAAATTTTTATTTGAAGTTTTTTTTCAAATAACTTACAATAAAATTAACAGATTGCCTTCAATTTATGCCCATTATGCTCACAACTTCATCAGCTTCCGTGCCATAATTGAAAGAAAATTTACACTTTGACATTATTAAAACTAGAGTGTTTTTTTAAGGTATTGAAAAACAGATGTCCGGAAACTTTCGCACGGCAGTGTATATTATTACATTATTTATATAATCTTGTATGTGTAAACGCCCCTATGTTCGAGATAAAAAGTTTTAAATACATTCATATACTTGAAAACGAACATTGTTATTGTTATTCTTCGCAATTTTCAACAAAAGTTTCTGATGTCTAATCCGGCGATTTATATAGTTTGTAAGCAAATTAATTCAAGTCAATTCCGTTCGAATCATTCACTTTTTCGTTCACACTTTAATTCCGTTTTGTTCCGTCGTAAGAAGTGCTTTCATTTTTATCACGTTCTTTTCGTGTACACTTTTTTGTTCACACTTTAATTCCATTTTGTTCCGTCTTACATGTGCTTTCATTTTTATCTCTTTCATTTCGTGCTGCGGGGCTGTTCTGCATTCAAACGAGATTTTAAAAAAAGACATTCATTTGGATAGAAACTTTTCTATTCAATTCAATCCACACCTTCTTACCGGGCTATTGATATACAGCATCAGCAGTCAAAATCTGATTCTGAGACTATCAAAAAATTTTTGTTACGCGTAAGCAGAAATATCATTTTCATCAATTATTAGAACCACTGAGTCACTACAGCACGCCTATTAGCGCCGTGACTAGTTGGCGCGGGGAACCCGCGCTCTTATGACCTTCTATAACTCAACCAATACTTTTCATCCCATTTTCGTTTTGAGATGTTTTTGAAGAGGAAAAATCAAGCTTTTTTTCGACTAATCAAAAACTCCTCCAACCAGTGCTCCACTCTTGCATCCCCCTTCCCACACAGTTCACACATCCTCTTCTCCCGAGAGAGCCAGAACCTATTAAAACCCTCCATGCATCCACACCTCATCATCGCCATAAGCTCCTGACTTCCTTCCTCCTTTCTCACATGAATATTGCGCTCTTGCCCTTGGCGTAATCCACATATAGTTCCCGATAAAACTTGAATCTCTTATTCTCTCTTCCCCTTCTGTCTTCTCTCTCTCTCTCTCCATGCCGTTTTTCTTAACCAACTCATATACCTTCCTCCCTTCCTCGTGCATCCTTCTCACTTCATCCACCTGCCGTCCATTCGTTCTAAAGTACCTTTTCCTCTCAACCTCCATCTTCCCACCCCCTCTCCTGTTCTCCTTCTCCCACCAACACTCCCTAACCAGCCTACTTCCCCCCTCTTCCAAAAATTTCTCCTCATATTTACACGCCCTGCTCCCTGCTAGAATCCCTACACTCGTTCTCCCCACCTCCCTCCTGAAAATGTACTTACGCGTGTTCCTTGCCAACCCCAGGGTCCACTTTACATACCTCTCCTGAGTTCTATTTACCTCTTCACTTGCCTTCCACCCCCACACCTCCACTCAATACAATAGCACACTCATCACTAGCGAATCAAACAGCTTCATTCTCCGTCCAAAATCATCTGCGAATAGCTTCTTTCCCAACCCCCTCACCTGCCTCATCACCACATTTGCCCTCCTCACTCTCTCTTTTATGTGACCATTCACTCCCCCATTCCTCCGAAACACGAAGCCCAGTTACACAAACTCTTCCACCTCTTGCACCTCCTTTCCCTTTCCCTTCCACTTCCCTCCCTTATCCCTTGCCACTACTTTTCTGAACACCATAACCTTGGACTTTTCCGCATTCAGCTCTACCCCTTCTTATTCATACGTGCTAGCAACATTATGTCATCTGCATACGCTAGTGACGAAATTCTAACCCCTCCTATCCTGACTCCTCCTACCTCCCGGCCTCCAGCTTACTTTCCATATCCGCAATTAAAATCGCAAAAAGCGTTGGGCTAAGTGGACGCCCTTGCTTTAACCCCTATCCATCCAGAATCCCTCCGAAATCCCCTCCCCTACTCTTAACGTGTCTTTGGTCTCTTCATATATCTCCCTTACCTTCTCGATCAGGTCTCTCTCCACATAGTCTATCATCGATATCCCCAACTTACTTATATATGTGTGTTCTCCCTCTTCTTTCCCAGTATCCATACCATTCGCCACCGTCTAGCCTCTATCCTCCATCCAGTCCCTTAGAATCTCCCCCTCCTTATTTATTACCTTATCCTTTGATTTCCTTTCGAAGCTCTCCCCTTCCCTGTGAAGGCCCCCTTCCATCCCCATCCTCGCATTACAATCCCCACCCAGTACCACCATATCCTCCTCTCCTTCGCCTAGCATGTCTTCCACCCTTTCTTTAATTCTTTCCATCCCATACTTATTGTACACTGCCAGAAACTTACACGCTACCCCTCCTATTCTTATTTCCCTCATTTGCGCTCCCTTCCCCTCTTTCTCTACATGAACTTCTTCCCCTAATCCATCTCTATTCCCCGTTATAATTTCTCCACTAGCCCTTCCTTTCTTCTTCACTCTGACCGCCTCCTGGAGTCTCTTCACCTATACCCCCTTGGCAGCGTTGGCTCTATTTTATCCCATTCCTTTCTTTCTACCCACGTCTCTACCAGTCCCACAACATCAAATTCCTGGATATACCTCCAGAACTCCTAATCTTTCTTCTTTATCCCTGCTACGTTCCAGTGCATCACCTTCACTACTCCTCTATCCTGCATTACCCCCATCCCCCTACTTCCTACGAAACAAATTCCCCCGCACTTCATTCAACACCTCTTTCTCCTCATCCCGCACCCACATTTTCTGATCTAATTTTATTTTCCGATGTCCTACCTTCGCCGATCTCCCTTCTCTCCTCTCCCTCCTGGCCCTTTCGTACAGCATTCTCTGCACATCCCTTTCCTTTCTCGTCAAATCGTGATCGATTAAAACTCCTTAAAAACAACTTAACTTTCCCTACCATGCCTTTAACCCACCCTATACTCTGTAACAGCGCTTCCACGCCCTCCCTTTCTTCCCCGCTCTTTAGCTTCAACCCTTTTATCACAATATTATTCCTCCTGTCTGCCTTCTCTGTTTTCTCCATTCTCAACTCCATTGCCTTTAACCTTTCCCTATCTGCCCTCTCCTCCTTTTCACTCCTACGATATCCCACTTTCTCTTCTATCATATTTTCTACCCTCTCCCACCTACCTTTAATCTCGCTCCCCCCACCTCCGTCTCCTACTTCCATTTTCGTTCTGCCCTTCACCTTCTCAAGCCTTTTTTCCGTGCTTCCCTTCCACACCCTGATTCTCTGATTCTCAAGTCCTCCCGCATGCCTTCCATCTGCTCCTCAGTCCCCCTTACGTCCTCCCTCAGACCTCTGATCTCGCATCCCGAGTGTCCTATGTGTGCTAACGCTTTGTTTTAACGGACTCTCTACTTCGCTTTTGTCTGGACTCTCTCGTCTGTCTCTCTTCCTCTTCAGGAGATCTTCCCCGTCACTTGCGCTCGACGCTCTCTCCCTTACCTTACCTTCTCCCTGACGCGCCACTAGACACCGAACCACACACTGTTGGCCCTCGTGGCATGTGGAAAATTTCCTCCCCGTCAATTTCGCTACCAGCACTGCCAGCACTCTCGCTGCCCACCTCCCGCTCTGCCGCCGGTAACTGGGGCATCTCCATGCAGTACCCTCCGCAACCGACAGATGTTTCTGAAGACGTCTATCACCACCAACTTTTTCCCTTTTTTACTTTAATTTTTTTTTCAATTGCTCACAGCCCCTGCAGACACCCCTTTCTCTCACTTAACATCCCCTAACTTTTCGAGACCACCCTGGACCGTCGAAGGCCCAAGACTCCTGACCATACAAACTCACTTTCGCACTCTACTTAAATCCCATCTTTCGAAATATTTTCGTAAAATTGATTTTTCAAAATAAAAATTAATTTTTAATTTCCCTAGGAATCTTGAAAAACTTTATCCTTGTAATCTTTCACAATTATTTTTAAAATGCTTCTAATTGCTGCATATTGTTATGGATAAAATACGCCCCAATAGCACCCAAATTTGGTTAAGGCTAGGTGAATGTTTTGTACAAGTCTCCCAATGTTGGTGCCAAGCTTGTGTCAAGCTTGGGTGAGAATTGTTATGGCCACTTTTCACAAGTTTGGCCGGTATTTTGACGTGTTTAGTATTCCAGCGTTCCGAGAGATGTCGCTGCGGTCTAAAGTCTTCTGGTGGTATAGAAGCGAACTGTATTCAAAATCTTTCTTATCTACTGAGTCTAAAGTATTCTTAGTCTTATCAGGCAGCTCAGAAACGAAAAATACCTGGAAACGTCTGTGGAACATTTAAACACAGCTTTGGAGGGTAGTTTCACGGCATGGCCAAAATGAAGTCGTATTGAAATTGGAGGACAAAGGAAGCGTCGTCGACGGTGAGTGTTGAGACTCATTTTAATTTAACGAGGATACAAATATAAAAAAATGAGTAGTCCATCGGGATTTGGTGAACGGTGTAATTCTCTCGGAAGAATCACCATCTGGTGATCGGTCCAGCGGATGGCAAAGGCAAGTGTTCCTAGGAATGTGTGGGAACGTTACGAGCAAACTTTCCAAGGGTTCCTTGGTGGAGAAAGCGCCGATTTACTAGCGAACCTTGCGAATGTGCCAATTGTGCAAAGCTGGGAAGGGAGTCAAGCGCCTGGCGTGTAACGAAATTTGCAAGATTGGCGACCTGTACCAAGGCCACGAAGATTAAGTCTTTGACAAGCGAATTTACCAGGACCAGAGGTGAATGCATCTCCATTTCATGTACAATCTACACCATAACCATATAAAATATAAAATCGTCAAGGGACAGAGTACGAATGAGTAGTGAAAAGTGAACAGAGGGTTCAGAGTGAATTTGATGTGCAAGCTGGACACCTTCAACAGGAAGTGTACCCACGAAAAAGTTATCAACAATTTGAAGAGGACTACGGAAGTGATCGGAGGAATTCCGCGATGGTTGATAGGACACAGAATGTGAAAGGTGAAACGCAACCCCCTCACGGTGAGACCAGTGATCAGTTGAAAGTGATTCAGGATCTATTAGCTCAATTAATGATTAAAAATCATAAGGCGCTTTTGAATAATCCTTGGTTATTAAAAGCTTTGGTCGGAGTGACAGATGAACCGAAAGAGGAGGATAGAAGCTCTTCTCATTACCGATGTACTCTTCCATCAGTTTCCAAGATCCGAGAATATGACGGGAAAGGAAAATCACGTAAAGCGGAAATGTGGTTGGAAGAGATTGAGAGAGATGGCTAGAGAGTGGTGGTCGGCAGAGAGATACCTTATAACAACTAGGATTGAATTTCAACAAAGATTTCAGAAAATATTTATACGTGATTAAACAAGGACGGAGTTATGGCATCAGTTAATGGAAAGAAGACAATTACAAAATTAACTGACGACGAACTATGTGATTAACGAATTGTATTTGTGCAGAAAACTCAAATTAGACTTTACGGAAATTAGGATACAAATTCTTGAAGGATCATGGTCACAGCAGTTGTTTGTGCAGCTGAGTGCTTGGAAGCAAACAAGAGAAGAAGATTTCTTGGAAGACCTCACTCAGTTGGAAGCGATGAGTGTGTTCCTACGACCTGTCAAAACGACAAAACCGGAAGATAAGAAGACAAACTCGGAATCGACAAATTTGAAAGAAACATTAACGGGCTGAGATCAGAAAACTTTCAAACCCTCCGCGCTAGGTAAGCGTCAGGATAGATGCTATAATTGTGGTGATGAGGGTCATTTGGGACGAGATTGTCCATGGCCTGGAAAAAATGTTTGTTACAAATGCAAGCAAGAAGGCCATGTCAGCAAAAATTGCCCATAGAAGGAAAATAAACCTTCGCCTTCATTAGTTAACGTGGTGAAACGAATCACAAATCCAAGTACCTGCAAAAAGGTTATAGTTAACAACGAGTATGTGATAACTGGTTTCTTGGATGGAGGAAATTCGGACTGTTTAATTCGAAAGTCGATGGTAGAGCATTGTAAATTCAAGGTCAGATCACCAGAGCAAGCACCCGGAGGAGGTGTGATGATTGGAATTGGAGGTCCGGCACAAGCATCTGGAGTGGTGAATCTTGTCCTTGAGATCGATGGAGTTGTGGGAGAAACAGTTCAAGCTTCAGTTGTTTCAGATTCAATGATTCCACGTGAAATATTGATTGGGAGGAGTTGGATGAATCAAAAGGGAATTCGGAGTGTTTCTGAGGAAGGAAACGTGCAATTTTTGAGAGTGCCGCGCAGGCTGAGTGATGACCACCCTATAGAAGCTGTCGATGTCAATACAACTATTTAAGTCAAGATCAATAAATGTGTGGTAATACGTCCATCGGAAGCATACTTGGTGCATACCAATTCGAGAGCTGGTCCCATTGACGTATTGATGGCCAACTACGGGAAGTAGGAGATAGCAACGTAGGTGGGAGAAACAGTTACACGAGATGTAGTAGGTAGTGAGCCTGTTCCAAGACTCAAGCCTGAGCGAGAACCTTTACAGACGGGAATGCTCAAGGCAGGAGAAAATATCTTGAAAGATCAGGAACTTGAACTTCTTAATCTGGCTAATAAATATCAAACATGTTGGTCTTTGAATTTAGAAGAACTAGGATGCACCCACTTGACGAAAATGGAGATACGAGAACTGGAGGGAGCTAAGCCGGTCAATTTAGCACCATACCACGCAACTAAAACAGAAAGAGGAGAGTACAGAAAGAAACAGAAAGAGGTAGCAGAGCTACCCTTTGTATAAGATAGACGACCGGATCCAGGAATTATCGGGAGCCACAATATTTGCTACTCTAGATTTGGCTCTTGGATACCATCAGGTCCCTTTAAGTAGAGAGGCTAGATAGCCGGATCTGTTAACTATTTTTAATTTAAAAATCGGGGAAACTATTACGTAGTTACCAGAAACGCGGATAGAGGGCGTAGAATGGGGAGTGAAATGGGAGGTGTGGAGGAGTGTAGGGGGGAGATTTTTTGGCGTGCCTTTGAGGAATAATAAATGTTGAATTATCTGAGAACACTCAGTTGTTTTTCAACGGAGAGCTCCTCAATGCGTGGAATAATTGTTTTACATGATATAAAAATACGAATATTGTAAAATGATACATCATAATGAAACGCCGTGACGCTTACGCGTTTTTTCCCTGTTGTCGAGTTTTTTCCCTGGTCAACAAATAGACTATTTGCACTTGCGACGTCATTCCAAAATGGCCGAATAGCCGGGGGATACCATTGCATTATATACATTATTGCGTTGCGTGCATTATCTTAGTTAAAGAATTGTGTTTTTCGGGAAATTAAAAATGTCTAGTGAATACTTTTTGAGTTTATCTGGTGAAGTGAAGGTCCATTTTTGTGATAAACTAAGTGCAATTGACAATTTAGATCCATACGCTCTGAAAAGTGAGGAATTTTCCACAAGCATTACTGATGTACCCGTAGTGAGTGAGATCGATCTTTTATCGTATCTTACGATAACCCATAGTTATTACACTTACAAACAATTAAAGCTTTTATAAAATAATATATGTAGATGGAAAAGACATTGACATACTTCAGACCAATAAAGTAGATGTAGATGTTAAAAAACATTTATTTCATCTGCCAACGTTTCGAAAACGTATGTCGTTTTCCTCTTCAGGACGTAAAAATTAATTTTCAAAGTTCGTCATACATCTAATTGAAATAGTTTTTTAGAATCCTCTTGCTCAACATTATCACTATAAATATGAAAAAAACTATTAGTTATTATAAATATCAATTGAATAGAAAAATATTTTTAGATTAGAAATTTAAAAAATTGAAAATTTACCTTATTGGAGCTTCATTTTATACGTGAAATTTTGTTTGATTTTTGTAAAAGCTTTAAATTCGTTCAATAATACTTATCAATTTGTACTTTTTTTGAAATTTTTTAGTAATTTTGTTAAAATAATTGAAGAGTCCAAGACTCCCCAACTTTTTCGCTCCATTTTTGCCAAGAGTAAATTGAGAAAGTGAGAAAGAGAATTCTTAACAAGGATAGAAATTAGCAATGACGTATCAACGAATTTATAACATAAGGTATTATAGTTTCTATGTAAATCAAATGAAAATATTAACATTTGAAGAATTTCTAAATTTAAACATTTTTATTTTTTTTAAACATTTTTAATGGAACAAACAGTTTTTAAATTTAATAACAATTTTTACAGACAAATATTTGGAACACCTATGGGTTCTCCAATTTCTCCAACATTAGCTGATTTAGTTATGCAAGATTTAGAATCAAATGTAATAAAAAATTTAAATTTTTCTTTACACACATATTTTAGATATGTTGATGATACATTCATTATATTACCTGAAGATAAACTTACTTATGTTTTAAATCAATTTAATTCTTATCATCCAAGGCTTAAATTTACACATGAAATTGAAAGCAATAATTCTATTTCGTTTTTAAATATTAAAATTATAAAAACTAATACAGGTAATATCATCACTGACTGGTTTCGTAAAAATACTTATTCCGGTAGATATTTAAATTTTCTTTCTAACCATCCAATACAACATAAAATTTCGATAGTAAAAAATCTTATTGATACAGCTTTAAAACTATCAGATAAATCATTTCACAGTTCTAATATAGAATTTATTAAAAGAACTTTATATTTAAATAATTATCCTACAGAATTTGTTCAATTACATATTAATAATAAAATTAAAACAATTACAGAGTCATTATCCAACCAAAATAATATAAAAATAGTTAGAAATTCAAACTTTAAACCAATAGTATCAATTTCCTATCATGGTAAGTTATCTTTTGAAATTAAAAGAATTTTAAATGATTTTAATATTACAACAAATTTTAGAATTGACTCTAAACTTGATAAATTCATAAAATTAGGAAAAGATTTATTAGATAATGTGCAACATACTGATGTAGTATATAAAATTCAATGTTTGAATTGTGAAAAATGTTATGTGGGTCAAACTACTAGATTACTGGCTACAAGAATAAAAGAACATCATGATAATTTTAGACAAAATCCTAATAACCATAAAGTCATAGCAAAACATCAGGTTGAAACTGGACATTTGATTGATTGGGATAATGTTATTGTTTTACATCATGAACCTAATGAATTTAAAAGATTAATAGCAGAAATGTTTTTTATAAAGAAAAACAGCAATAATTGTTTTAATATAATTTCAGATCTTAATAATTATAGTCCAATATATAATATAATTTTGGATTCTCTAATTTAAAAAAGTGAAATTCTTTTAAAATTCTAAATTGATAAAATTTTTTTCTTATCACATATGTTTATACAATGAACTAATTAGTAATAGTAATAATTTTTAATTTCAAAATAATGTTTAATTTGTCAATAATGTTTAAATTTAGAAATTCTTCAAATGTTAATATTTTCATTAGATTTACATAGAAACTATAGTATCTTATGTTATAAATTCGTTGATACGTCATTGCTAATTTCTATCCTTGTTAAGAATTCTCTTTCTCACTTTCTCAATTTACTCTTGGCAAAAATGGAGCGAAAAAGTTGGGGAGTCTTGGACTCTTCAATTATTTTAACAAAATTACTAAAAAATGTCAAAAAAAGTACAAATTGATAAGTATTTTTGAACGAATTTAAAGTTTTTACAAAAATCAAACAAAATTTCACGTATAAAATGAAGCTCCAATAAGGTAAATTTTCAATTTTTTAAATTTCTAACCTAAAAATATTTTTCTATTCAATTGATATTTATAATAACTAATAGTTTTTTTTATATTTATAGTGATAATGTTGAGCAAGAGGATTCTAAAAAACTATTTCAATTAGATGTATGACGAACTTTGAAAATTAATTTTTACGTCCTGAAGAGGAAAACGACATACGTTTTCGAAACGTTGGCAGATGAAATAAATGTTTTTTAACATCTACATCTACTTTATTGGTCTGAAGTATGTCAATGTCTTTTCCATCTACATATATTATTTTATAAAATTATATTACTCAGACACACAACATCATTTAACACCTATTACTAATGCAATTAAAAGCTTCTAAAATCTTGGAGGCTTCAAGCCCGATTTGTTGAAAAAGTGGAGTTCAAGGAGGTACATGACAATTTTCTAGTGCGTGATGAGGTTAGTATTGGCACGTTCATTTTTAATGACTGCATGGATTTTTATATCAAAACATTTATGATGAAGTATATTTTATTTTGTAATGTATCACTAAATTTTGTATTTATTCAATAATAACGCTTACTTGAATATTTAATCTCTCCCTTTTACGGGTTGGAGGGCCTCCGCTCCCTGTACATATATTTACATTTCATCCTTAGTCTAGCTTAACCGCAGCTTATATTCTAATGCTCCGTCTTACATAATAACAATAATATTAATATTCTTCTTCTTAAACTTGTAAAATCAGCGACCTTCCAGGGCTTCCGTTTTCTCTTACCATCAAATGCATTTCCACCGATTTAAAAATTAAAAATTTTTACTAGTTACTTTCCTTTAAACAGGATTACCCGTTTGGCTTTGCCCTGATCCCTTGCTTTCTCTTATTTCTTTCAGTTTTTTCATCCACGTCACTCCCTGTCCATAACCATTCAAGATCCATCTTAGACACACATCCACACTCAACTGTCCATCTTCCTCTCCTGTACGCCTCTTTCACACATGTGCCCATGACTCCACTTCGTATCCACATACTCTGTACAGATTATCCTCTTCATCCATCAAATACGTACAAGCTCTCACTCCTTCCCCCATTCTATACCATACCACCCTATTCCATTTGTCTTCCTTTTTCATCTTTTGCAAATATTCTGGTACCCTTAACCCTTTGACCATCATATACCATCTATTGTACTTCGAATCCATAATATTTCTCCATCTCTCTTCTCCGTGTCTTACTACTAGCACACAAACTCTCCTCATTTTTTTCCTTCCTTCCTCCCATTTCGAATTTCCCAAATTTCCTCTCGTATCCCTGTTTCGATACTTCGTCCAAGCATACTTGTGCTATTCTGCTCCCCTCTCCCCTTTTCAGCTTCTCTTCAAACCTGCAGGCTCTCTTAATTTTTCTCGTCACCATTTTCTCTCTTCCTAGTTCTTCCCTCAACATGTATCCTGGGCAACTCCAACTAACCGCCATTACCCACCTCAGAAATCTCTCATGCATGCTTTCCACTTTCCTACAGGGTCCGGCACTCGAAGTGTAACCAATTAAAAAGGCCATAAATTCAGTTTGGAAAATTACTTTTACTTAATGCAAAGTACAAAATGTGTAAAAATAATACAAAATTCAGAATAAATTCACTTTTTCTCGATATGACCACCTTTTGCCTCGAATATGGCCTTCAGACGGTCAAAAAACGAATCGCAAGCTGCCGAATGTGACTTGCAGGTATTTTGGCCCACTCGCGGACAATAACTTTTTTTAGCGCCTCGAGACTGGTGTATCTTTTAGTTCGGACCTTGTTCTCCAAAATGGCCCAAAGAGAATAATCCATTGGATTCGCGTCTGGTGAATTCGAGAGCCATTGTGTGGACGTTATGAAGTTCGGAAAGTTGTTTGTCAGCCATTCTTGGTTCACTCGAGCTTTGTGAGACGGTGCCGAGTCCTGTTGAAACGTCCATGGTCTGCCACCAAAATGTTCGTCTGCCCACGGCTTCGAAGCAACCTCCAGAATCCTTTCCCGATAATATTTCGCATTTACCTTGACGCCAAGCTCGATGAAAACGATTGGAGAGCGCCCATCTGCGGTTACAGCGGCCCAAACCATTATCTGTAGCGGGTGCTGCCTCCAGGTGGCCAATCGATGACTCAAATTCTCGTATGAACCGTCGGTCAAGTAAACCCTATCGTTTTGAGAGTTTACGAATTGCTCAATTGGAACAATTTTCTCGTCAAAAAACACAATGTTCGGAAATTGACCGCTTTCGGCCAAGCGAAGCAACTCATTCGCTCTCTCAAGTCTACATAGTCAAGGCAAAAGGTGGACATATCGAGCAGAAGTGAACTGATTCTGAATTTTGTATTATTTTTACACATTTTGTACTTTGAATTAAAAGTAATTTTCCAAACTGAATTTATGGCCTTTTTAATTAGTTACACTTCGAGTGCCGGATCCTGTATGTTCCTTCCATCCCCAGACTTCCACCCCATAACACAATACTGCCCATACCAACGCATCAAACCACCAGGCCCACATTCTCCAATCATCATTGAACCTTCTCTTTCCTATAGCCCATACTTCGCCCATTACTTTGCTCGCACATTCGATTCTCTTTCTCACCTGCACCTCGTTTCCCCCTCCTGCCTCAAACCAAAAACCTAAGTAACAGAATTCCCTTACACTTTCCACTGTTTGTCCGTTCATCTTCCAAACGTAACCTATTTTGGTCTTTCTACTTCTGAAGCACATCACCTTGGTCTTCCCTACGTTCACCGTCAGTTTTACTAGTAACCTCCTCCCATCCCTGTCTATCTCCCTATGTTTGGAGCTCCTTATATAGGCCTCTTCTTCTTCATCCTCAACCGCTATTTTGACTTTTCTAATTATAATCCTTCTTACCATTGTTCCATCCTTTTCTTCCCTGTCCTCCTCTGTTCTCCCTTTTACTGCCAGTTCTTTTCTCACCCCTGAGACCATGCCGCCCATCCCTCTAACTTTAACGTGTTTCTTTCTTTCTTCGTGCATTGTCCACACATACCCTTTCGGTAACATCCTTTTCATCCCCTTCCAATCCTTCTCATTTGCCCAGGTTTCACTCGTCATAATCACATCCCACTCTTCTATCTCCCGCCAAAAACCTTCATTCTTGTTCTTCAACCCTGACACATTCCAGAAAGCTATTTTCACGTTTTTCCCTTCCTCCCCATTTGTCCATAATCTGCCTCACCCTATCCATACCATGCGCCCCTTTTTCCTCTCTATCCATGCCCTCTGTTCTATTTGCCATCTCCTTTCCCTCTCTTTCCATGGCAGATCCTCTTCAATTCTTTCCCTTCTTCCTTTCAATAATTTTTTGTTCTCCATAATTTTCTTTTTCTCCTCCTCACTCCCTACTTTTATCTCCCTATTTCTCTGTTCGTCAATCTTTCTCTGTCTATTCTCTATGCTCTCTAGCTTACCCCATACCTTGTCTTTCTCCTCTTTCCACAGTTTATCCCACTCTTCCCACTTTTCTCTTACTTTTCTCACTTCCCCCCTAACCTGTTTCCCCTGCCTATTCACATCATCCAGTCTCTCCCTTGTTTTCTCTCTAAACCCTTTTATGAGGGCTTCCAGCTTCTCGAACATCCCCCCATCCCCCCTATCTCTGTCTGGTGTTTTTCGTTTAATCTTAACTTTTTTGTTATCCTTTTCCATTTCAGAATCATCTTCCCCTTCCTCTATTTTTCTTTTATCTTCCCCTTCACTGCTAGTCGCGTTCACCTTTTTTTGCCATTCATCCAGACTCCTATTTGAGCCCGCGCTACCTAGCCTGTTGAGGCGCTGTAAATTTGAAGGTCTCCCGCGTTTTTTGGCTCGTGCCTGATCCCCTTCTCTCAGCCGATCCGACCCTGGTCGGTGTCTCGAACGTCTCCTCATCGCCACTGTCAATTTCTCCCTTTACACACTTGCCTTCACTCACCCTTCTTCCTTTACACCTGATCTCCGCACTCACTGCCCTCTCTGCATCCACACACGCTGATTCCCTTCACCAAAGCCAAAAACCGCAACACTTGACACAAAAGAGTTTTCTTACGATCGGTACCAAAAAAGGAAGCCAATAACGCTTACTTGAAAAATAGCATACAATTTTGAACATATTGCCAGATACTTGAAATTTGAGTATAGGAAATGCTCGTTGTATAAAAAAAATCTTGACTTTTTCTAATAAATGTAGACAAAATTTGCAAAATTAAAGAGATATGCAATGTTACAGGTTTAAACTTCACTAAGAATGAATGAAACAAATCTAAAAGCTTAGATTTTCTTAGATCAAAATGAATCTATCTTACAGTGCCCAATGTACTTATGTGGCTGCAACTTGATCCATTCGGATCTAAGACAATCTACGCTTTAAATTTTTTTTCATTCATACTTTAAGAAAGTTTATCTTGCAGCAGTGCATATATTTTTAATTTTGCAAATATTTTCTACATTTATTAGACAAAGTCAAACTCAAATTTAAATCATCGATCAATATGCTCAAAATCGTATGCTATTTTCCAAGTAAACGTTATTATTAAATAAATACAAAACTTAGTGACAAATTAAAGAACAAAATACACTTCAATATAAATGTTTTGATATAAGAACTCATGCAGTTAATGGAAAATGAACAGGCCAATACGAACCTCACCGCGCACTAGAAAATTGTCATCTACCTTCTTGAACTCCACTTCTTCAACAAATCGGGCTTATTAAAACCTAAAAGCCTCCAAGATTTTATAAGCTTTTAATTATTTGTAAGTGTCATAACTATGGGTTAACGTAAGATACGATAAAAGATCGATCTCACTCACTACGGGTACATCAGTAATGCTTGTGAAAAATTCCTCACTTTTCAGGGCGTAGGGATCTAAATTGTCAATTGCACTAAGTTTATCACAAAAACGGACCTTCACTTCACCAGATAAACTGAAAAAGTATTCACTAGACATTTTTGATTTGCCGATAAACACAATTCTTTAACTAAGATAATGCACGAGAGGCAATGTATACAATGCAATGGTATCCCCGTGCTATTCGGCGATTTTCAAATATTATGGCTTAATGGAAATACTCTATAGCAACATGCAGCCCGCATCACAATCTCGGAAACCCGCGGTTTTACGCATGTGCTGAAGAAAAGAATTTTACCAGCTGTGAGATATTTGCTTTGAGTCCACAAGTAACCTAAAGCAAATTTATTAAGTAGGGTAAATATTTTTAAATTAACATAACTTCTGAGAAAAGCTTTGGGAATTGAAAGTTCACGTCCTGCGTAGATTCGAAACATTTGACGACACTTTAAAATATAAAAAAACTGTAGCTTCCGTATCACCCACAAATCTTTCTACCTTTAAGAAAACTATCATTAACTGCAGAAACTTCCAAAAATTGTTGAATTACAAAAATATAATAATGTGTATTATAATTTTAGTTATGCTGTTGTTTTGCAAACAAGGAATTAGAAGAAACGTTACAAAGTCAGCATTCTAGATCACAATATCTCGGTTAAATTTTTACAATTATTTACACACATCTACAATCAATTATTATAAGCTTTCGGCCGATAACACGGCATCCCTATGAGAGAAGCTATTGCGTATCCGCCCCACTCTTCCTATCTCTTTCTAACCTCGCAGTCCCTCTCTCTCTTAAATGTTCACCGGTAAGTTCGGCAGCGCCGTCTACCTCATAGCGTTGAGTATTTCCGCCGCATTCACGTCCCTCTCTCTCAACTTCTGTTATATTTCTCTTTTTGTACAATGTTTTGAGCTTTTCTTTTTTGGTGCTAAGGCAACGAAGAGGATCTTCGCCGAATGGGGCGTTCAAGCCGTCGACTTCTTTGCTTCAGCAAGATCAGCAGTAGTCAAGCAATACGTATTGCGAGACTGTAAATATCCTCACGCCTTATTTATAGACGCCTTCAGTCAGCCTTGGCACTGCAAGCTCGGATGTCTCTTCCCACCACCCTGCCTCATACCCAGAGTCCTCGCTCACCTGAACAAGTGCAGAGGACAATTCCTTCTAGTAGCGCCAAAGTGGGATCGGACCTTCTGGATGTCCAACTTATCGAGCAGGAGCAAGGAACCGCCACTAACGATTCAGAACCTAGAGAGCTCCCTCATCGACATAATCATGAACCAGCCTCCTCAATAAGTGAAACGTCTCACACTCCAGGTTTAGAGAATAAGGTGAGGCAGGACCACGTCAGAGATTGGTCCCCTCAGGAGCAAGAATTTATTCGAAGCAGCTGGAGACATTTAACCCTCGAGACCTACAAGGCTCGAATCCGAAGATGGCTTCGCTGGTGCGAGAAGATGGGGGTCAACCCAAAATCTCCACAAGGCCAGGACGTGGCCAGATTTCTAACGGACTTGTCAATTACAGAAGACCTGTCCTATAACACCATCCTCTTTCATAGAGCTGCCATTACTACTTTCTGTGCTGGTGGACTTGCCTCAGACTCATCTACTGACTTCTTGGTTCGACAACCCCTCAAGGCTATCCCGATCACTAGAACTCGTGAGATCAAATCCCCTATCTGGGATGCACGGATTCTCCTCAACTGGCTATCTAAACGTACGGGCACCTTATCTTTCTTTGAGACTTCCAGACGAACAGCAGCCCTACACCTATTAGCTTCTGGGCGACGAATTCACGACCTGACACTTTTAAGAATTTCAAAAGACTACCTGGAGAATCGAAGAGATGAGATAATCATGTGGCCAGCTTTCGGCTCTAAGACGGACTGAGCCTCTTTCATAGAATCGGGTTGGATGATTTCCAAGCACCGGAATATCTGGCTGTGTCCAATCACATGAATCAGGGCAATGCTTAAATGATCCGAGGAAAGAAGGAAAAATTCCAAAGTCGATGCCCTTTTCATAACCATTAATGGCAACGTTAAGCCTGCGTCTAGAACTCTCATCGCTAATTGGATCAGATCAGTGCTCAAGAAAGCCGGAATAGACGCCTCTTCAGGAAGTATTCGTTCAGCGATTGCCTCACGAACTTGGCTAGACGACCACCCTGTCCAGGTCATTTTGGATCGTGGTAACTGGAGATGCTCTGAAACATTTAAAAAACACTATTACCGTGAAGTTTCAGGTGACAATCAGCTCGATCCTAGTTTATCATTTCCATCAATAAATAATAATAAATATTCATTAATGATTTTCTACGAAATTTATCACACCTTTCAAATCATCACATAGCGTTGAGTTTACCAGTAGATAACAAACACGTCTCTCATAGGGATGCCGTGTATCGGCCGAAAGCATATAATACTAGCGTTTTCAATAACAACAAAACTCGTATTATGTGCGAGAAGCCGATACACGGCATCCCACTGAAGTGTCTTACTGGATGAGAGCCGCTATGAGGTAGACGGCGCTGCCGAACTTACCGGTGAACATTCAAGAGAGAGACAGGGACTGCGGGATTAGAAAGAGATAGGAAGAGTGGGGCGAATACGCAATAGCGTATTATATATTTTATTATTATTATATTTATATCCCTTTAATATTACAATACTTAAGGGGAAGGATCTAAATTTCTTCTTAAAAAATTTTCAAAGGATACTTCTAACTTCTATTCCAAATTCCACGTTAAATTCTTTTTAGCTTTCGACCCGGTTCAGTGGAATAGGCCTGCTCAAAATTTCCATTTACTAGGCGGAATTAATTAAATTGACTTTAAATTTCGGCAAGATTCAATGCCATTGGTTTTCTCTCGGGCTCTACTCGTTCGATGGAATTAAGTTGACTTCAACTATCGATAAGATTCAATGTGATATAGACGGAATAGTAGACGCTTTGAAAGAGTCTTTCAAAGAACTATTGGGAGGTGAAGATATCGGACAACAAAACTGCGACATAGAAGATAATGCATTAGAAAACCCAATTGAAAAAGTCTGTGTCACTGAGGTCAGAGATATAATTAAGAACTTGAAAAACGGTAAGGCTGCGGCTATAGACAATATTAGCGCTGAAATGCTTAAATACGGTGGCGAGTACATACCTCACAGGTTGTGCGAATTAATAAATTTATGTATCGAAATGGGAGAAGTCCCAGACGATTGGAGAAAAGCGATTATCGTACCAATATACAAAATAAAAGGAGATAAAAGCAACTGCAGTAATTACAGAGGTATCAGCCTACTAAGTACCGTAAGTAAAATATACTCAAAAATACTTATCCGTAGGGTAATGGAAATTACAGAACAGAAAATATGGGAAGTCCAAAGTGGATTTATGCCAGGAAGATCATGTACAGATCAGATTTTTAGCCTAAGACAGGTCGCAGAAAAATTTTGAGAGTAGGAAAGAAAGTCTTCTGTGCATTTATCGATCTAGAAAAAGCATTCGACACGGTAAATAGAAGTAAACTTTGGGAAGTCCTTAAAGAGTATGGAGTGAATGGAGGGCTCCTACAAGCAATAAAAACAATATATACAGGTAGTAAAGCGAGTGTAAGGGTAAATGGGAAAAAGAGTGAATGGTTCGATATTATGCAAGGCGTGAAACAAGGATGCGTTATGTCCTCGTGGCTATTTATCATATTCATGGATAAGTGTCTTAGAACTGCCCTCTTTGACGAAAAAGGTGTAGATCTCGAATTTGTCAAGGTACGTGGGTTGGCTTCCGCAGATGACAAGATTGTTATGGCAGAATCAGTCGAAGACTTGCAAAGAATGTTGAATAAACTTAATACAAGCATGAAGAACATGGACCTCAAAATTAACGTGAATAAAACGAAAGTCATGGTGTTTGAGGGAAAAAGTGAGAAAACAATATGCAACATAGTCCTAAATGATGAGAAATTAGAACAAGTTGACTAGTACGTATATCTAGGTAGTCTATTCACTAACGACGGAAAAATAGATGGGGAATTAGATAGGCGCATAAATAAGGGTAAGCAGGTTATCGGTAGAGCTGGGTCCATCCTCACAAATAAAAACATTTCAAAAGAAGCTAAAATGGCCATACATAACTCTATTTTCGTACCGACTGTACTATACGGTAGCGAGACATGGACCTGTCAAGAAAAGGACAGGAGTAAAATCAACGCGATCGGCATGAAACCTCTGCGCATAATAAACGGGAAAACACTGATGGACAAAGTACGAAACGAGACAATCCTCAAAGAATGTGGTACAGGGGAGACTCTAGTTGACATATGGGAAAGAAATCAGTTAAGGTGGTTCGGACATCTTGAAAGAATGAAAGATGAACGACTGACCAAGCAAGTGTATAAAGGTAAAGTAAATGGCAGAATGCCCAGAGGTAGATCGCCGAAAGAATGGTTAGAATCTGTGAATGAGACACTAATACGAAGAGACATAAGAAGCCATAGAAATACAAGAGCCTGCATGAAAAAATGCATGGACGTGAATGAATACAAAGAGTTTATAAACAGAGTGACAATGGAGTGAATGATACCTGAAACAAAGACCTTGGATACTAATAGGCCCAAGTGAGGAACCATACATAACAATTTTGTGAGGCTCCTCACTTGGGGTGATCGCTAGAGAGATTGATCAGCAACCTGGGTCGGAGCAGTGTTGCGGAGTGAACGTGTCATTTATATAAATAACACGAGAACTCCAGATCAATCTAAGACATCTATACATAACTCCTACATACCCATCCACCCTATACCCATATACCGATCATCCTCATACCTATATACCTATTTCACTACTTTCCAACCGAGCAAGCCACGCCTACCCCGGAAGGGAAAAGGCTTAATGGTATAATAATAATAATAATAATAAGAATAACTTGACTTCAGTTTCTACCACTGATATATGTACATACATACATACATATACATATACATATATATAGTTGAAGTTTCTCATAAGGACAACCACAGGATTTTGCCGGGAGCGGGTGCTAATCTGAACAATTGCACTCGCTCCCAGCGAAATCGTGGTAAAATTTCAGCTGCAACCGCGTCTCACGACCGTGAGTTAGATGGTTACAGTCTGCAACGAATTCAATACGATTATCCGGCAAAAGTCTCGTGCACCCTAGGGACACAAACTTAGACCTTGAACCTTAAACTTATATGTATATCCATCGCTGGATGACGGTTGGAAGCTTCCTGTAGGATATGTAATTGTGAACGGAATGGATGCTACTAGCACTTTGGATTGATTTCTGATACTTTGGTTCGTTTGCATGAGGTGGGTGTGAAAGTGGTCTCAATCACAATAAATGGCCCAGCTGAACATTTTGCCGCAATGAAAATGCTGGAAGCAAAAATTGATATGGCAAATCTGGAGCCCTTTTTTCCTCATCCTTCGACAAATAAAAAAGTTTTTGTCATTTTAGATCCGTGCCATATGCTCAAACGTGTACGAAACTGCATAGGTCAATTTAAAAATTCAAAAGATAGCGAGAGAAATAATATCGAATGGCGGTTTATTGAAAATTTAGTGCATTTACAAGAAAAGGAAGGTCTGAGGGTGGGTAGTAGAGTTCGAAGAGCTCATATTGATTTCTTCAAAATGAAGATGAAAGTCCTTTTAGCAGCCCAGACTTTTAGCAATAGATCTGCAGATGCCATAAAGTTCTGCGATAAGACTTGACATTTACCCACATTTCGAGGCATTAAGGCGACGGTTGGATTCATTCAATGCATTGATCGTATATTTGATTTTCTGCATTCTCGCAATCGCTTTGCTCCTCAAGGGTTTAAGGCTCCATTAAAAAAAGATAACGAAGAGTTCTGGCGAGAAAAGATTTGGCTCGACGTAGCATACTTAAAATGCATAACTGACATATCGGGTAGGCCAATGGACTAAACTAAGGGATATGTTCCCCTCGTTGGTTTTATCACAGCTGTTATGTCTGTGATAAACATCTTCAACATGTACATTAAACGTTAAATAAATTAAATATTTATTGACGTATAAACTGAGTCAGGACCATTCAGAGCTGTTTTTCTGTGCCTTTAGAAAATGTGATGGTTGGTATCCTAACCCAACTTGTACTTAGTTTGTAACGACTTATAAGAGACTGCTGGTACGACATGAAATAGCGGCTGCGAATGAGAACGTTGAAGCCATGGATTCGACATCGATTTTAACTGTACCCAGGACTAGATCCAACAGAGTAGATTATTATGATTATTTCGTCTACGACAATACAGATAATGTTAGAGTCGAAAAAAGGTATTGGCTTGCCGAGATTGATATCAATTTTGAAAATGACACTGAATTCTTGAAGGAATTTCTAGTGTTCAGTCTTTCACTTCCATACCCACTTTCTCTTTTCTCGAAAGCTTGCGTTGGCTATATTAGTAGCTGGGCTATGAGAAAATTGGTAAACGATCAAAATCCAGGATACAAAATCAGATTCGAAATATGCCGTGTAGCATTATTCCAAAATAACCAACAAAGAGCCTAGTTTCAGGATAATGCCTTCATTCAATCAAAGACTCACGGTGGACTCATTTTTCCGAGTGAGTCCGTTCTTAAAATTTGCCGGCGAACTGAAAAATTATTCAGGTACTCATTATCGAAAGTTAACAACATGATTCCTAATGAACCAAACTTTCCAGTCGTTCGTTGTTCGAAAGTCATGCATGAATAACTACGGGATTTCAACCCGCTAAATTCTTCGTATTATTCCCTTCATTACAATTGCACTTGTATGCCGATGCATCAGAAGAAGGTGGAAGTTAATAACATGATTCCTAATGAGCCAAACTTTCCAGCCGTTCTTTGCTCAAGTGTCTCGCATGAATTACTGCAGGATTTCAACCCACTAAATTCATTTGTATTATTCCCTTCATTACAATTGCACTTGTATGACGATGCACCAAAAGCAAGTAATCTACATATTTCAATCCGATTCACGATTTTTTTTCGAAATATGTCCGATCTAATCCGAAAACTATACGAAAACAGTCAGAAATTTGTTCGATTATATCCCGAGTCTGTCCGGACCATAAATTTCGACTTCGGAAAGAGTCCGATTTGATCCGAAATGAGTCCGGAATTCAAAACCTGAAATTATTTTCGTTGAACTAAAAATGGAAAATAGTCCAGTCTAATCCGAAATTTATCCGAACGTAAACTTGCATTGCCGGAAGAGCCCGACTTGATCCGAAATTAGTCCAGAACTCAGTACCTGAAATTATTTTTGTTAAATTAAAACCGGAAAATCGACCGATTCTATCCGAAATTAATCAGCAGGTTTTAGTTGTCATTCGGTGAAATTAAAGTGAAAACGGAAAATCGTCCGCTTAAATCCGAAAATTTTTCGGTCAAAAACATGAACTCCGGAAGCAGTCCGATTCTATCCGAAATTAATCCGCAGGTTTAAGTTGTCATTCGGTGAAATTAAAGTGAAAGTGGAAAATCGTCTGATTAAATTCGAAATCTGTCCGGTCAAAAACATCGACTCCGGAAACAGTCAGTATACTACTGCATAGTAGGGCGTATCGAAAAAAAAATATTTTGCTTTCGTTTTTGGGTAGGGCGTAAGAAAAAAACCACAAAAGCGATAATGCAACTTCGAAACAAAGAAAAATAATGATAATTTCGATAAAGACGAGAATAGTAACACAGAAAATGACGAGGAAACTAATGAGCTTTTGAATGAGCTTTTGAACAAGGATGAGGATAATGATATGGTTCCGATAGAAAATGAATCTGTTCATGAAAGTGAATCTACGGCTTTCTTGGAAATAAGGAGCAGTTGATGGGAATAATGGTGGATTTGATGACGATGTGTAAGAAGGAGCAGTTGATCGGAATGTTGATAGAATAGACGATGATGTGGAAAAAGGAGTTTATGGGAATGGAGCAGTGTTGCGGAATGAACGTGTCATTTAAATAAATAACACAAGAATTCCACATCAATCCAAAATATCTATACCTAACACCTATAGACCTATCTACCTTAAACCTACATACCCACCTACATACCCACCTACACACTACTATTTACCGAGTAAGTTACGCCTTCCCCGAAAGGAAAGTGGCATAATGGCATGATGGAATTGACGATGATGTGGAAGAAGGATCAGTGGGCGGGAATGATAATAATTGATTCAAATAGTTTTGGTTTCACTGTTCTCTAAACTGTATGCCGTATTGTACGTAATATTTCACTATTCAACATACTTCGTTCAAAAGTGTTCTAATTTTTTTCCTGAAAGTGCATTAAAAATGAAATAAAAAATGACGGACAAGATCTAAATTATTCACATTCGTCAGAAAGAACAAATTTTGGATTTAACTGGATGAGATCCGGATTAATCGCATTCCTAAAAATCGTACAAATTTCTGACTTAATCGGATTAATCGCATCCGCCAGACCGTACAAAACATGGACCTGGCCGAACACGACTGGGCAATAATCGGACTAATCGCATCCGGCAGACCATATAATACACGGTCATGACCGAGCACAATCCGGAATTATCACATCCGACAAACCGTACAAAACACGGACATGACCGGACACAATCCGGATTGATCGCGTCCTTCAGACCGTACAAAACACGGCATCCACAGGACACAATCCGGATTTATCGCATCCGGCAGACCGTGCAAAGGACAGACTTGACCGGGCACAAGCCGGATTTATCGCATCCGGGAGACCGTGCAAAGGACGGACGTGGCCGGACACAATTCGGACTAATAGCATCCGCCAGACCGTATACATCACCCTGTTAAAAATTTCGGTTAAGTTTCGGATTCCGCAATTAAAAAATTAAATATGACTCGGGGCATCAAAGATTTTCGGCCCGGCACTGGTCGTTTCGCACAAGCACTAAAAATTGTCTTGGTTAGTATATAAGGACCGTTCCGGCCGATATACTCAGCGTGCGATATTCTGCGTTAGTGAAGTGCATTATATATGTAGAAGTATTAAGTTAAACTTTAGAAATAGGTTTGTATGAATCAAATAAATGAGGAATGCATTTCTCGCGTGTAAACTGCTTATATAACCTTGTTATATAACATTTAGGCGGTCCGTCAGACCGCATAAAAAACGGCCACGATCGGATACAATTCGGATTGATCGAATCTGTCAGACCGTACAACTTTCGGATTCTACCAGACAATATACAGATTTATTATTTTTTCGTTCTAGTTCATTCGGAAATTTTTTTAAATACACTGGGATAGAATCCGTATGACGTCCCGGACACAATCCGGATCGATAGCATTCGTCAGACCGCACAAAATACGGACTCAACCGGATCTAACCCGGACTGATCGAATCCATCAGACCGTTCAACTTTCAGATTCTACCGGATGATATTCGGATTAATTTCCGTGCTCCTTCGACCGGACGAATTTCCGAACCCGGAATTTGTCCGGAATTTTTAGCAGGGGAGAGTATATCAAACTTACATAAAGTTCAGTCATTAACTGGACCAAAGATTCGTGATCATTTGACCAAAGATATTATACACCTAGTTGCGGCAAGTGGCGGCGAAGTGTGGAAACAATATATATAT
>CAKNXH010064465.1:0-16905 GCA_932178445.1 Andricus quercusramuli | reverse complement strand
GTATTGCCCTGACATATTAGACGCGTTATCATAGGACTGACCACGACAATATTTGATCTCAATGTCCAAGCTTGCTAGCGTTTCGAGAACCACACCTTCTAAGCGATCAGCGGTATGGCCATTTATTTGAATAAATTTGATAAATCTTTCAACAGGGTCGCCGTTTTCAAGAATGTGCTTTAAAATAAATGTGAGTTGATCTACATGAGATATATCTAGAGTAGAGTCCACAGTTATAGAATAATATTTGCTTAACTGTACCTCTGAAACTATTTTATTTAGAACGTGGTCATAAATTAACTCTATGAATTCGTTGCAAATACGGTTAGAATTAAAGGATCCAGGGAATTCAGGTGATTTCAAGGATTTCACAACATTCAGGAAATTGAGATAATTTCAGAAATTTTATAGCATTAAGGGAATTTAAGGAATTCAGCTCGGAATTTATAAGATTCAAGGAATGCAGCAGATTCAGAGAATTAAACAAATTTCGGAGAATTCAAGGGATTCAGGATATTCGAAGATTTCAGGGAATTCAGAGAATTTAATAGATTTTAGAGCATTTAGGTAATTAAAGAAATTCAAAGAATTAAAAACATTTTGGGAATTCAGAACATTAAAACAATTCAGGAAATTTAAAATATTCAAGGATTTCAGAGATTCCAGAAAATTTTAGGAATTTAGGGAATCTGTCAAATTTTCATTGCTCTAAACTAAATATAAAACTCTTTACTTTAATGAAACACATACAATTTTGTACTGTTTCAAATAATAAACTAAGAAAGTTAAAGATTCCACTCCTCCTTGAAATTAAAAAATTGTAATTGTAATAGATTCTAACATTTGATTTAATTATTTTCATTGAAACTATTATCAGAAGTCAAGAAGTTTAAAGTATTTTTTATTATTAAATTAAACATTGATTAAAAAATTATTGGTTTCTAATTATTTATTTTATTTTATTATATAATTTCAAATATTTGAAATTTATCTCAACCAATTTCATATTTTATCAATTAAAAATTATAATTTTCTTGTTACATTTATGTGCTTTTTTCAAAATTTAAATAATAAAACACACGTTTTCATTTTTTTGCAATAAACTAAAAGAGATTATATGAATTTTTGTATATACATATTTCTGCTGAACACGAATACTAATTAAAACATTGTTTTTCACAAGTATCAGTTTTCAAAAAATTGAGCTGAAGGCAGTAATAAAATATCCTACTTAGACAATATTAGGAAAATCGAAGTTCCTTCGTCATCTCAAAATTCGGGATAAGTAGTAAAATATTTTTTATAAACTTGACTAGTCATCCCGAATTTTTGGAACGACTAGTCCATGCCCTTTTCCAACTATCCCAATATTTCAGGACGACTAGACACAGTCTGAAAATTATTTATTATATCGGTTTAGTTATTAAATCTGTTCAAAATCAATAATTATATTGACAACAGACGCGAACAGTTTCTAAATTATTATTTTTCATTTGAAAAGATAATAAGAATTATTGTAGGATGACCACATAGATTATAACCTGCATATCGAAAAAGTAAACCGAACTTCTTCGCCTTTTTTTTAGAAAACATTGCGTCAATAAATTAAGTACATAAAATTTAGAATTGTTCACGAAATTATTTTATTTTTGTATAGTTTTGCAAAAACTGCAAATTTTTGTTTGTTGGTTACCTTACCCATCCAGCTTTAAAATTCGTTTTATTACACCCCACATTTAGTTTCTTTTTGCACAAATTGTTTACAAAAACATAGTAATATTCTACTTTATTATATCAGTACTTACCCCAGACTGATTTCCGTCGTTATTACTCAGTTTGAACAATATTTTAACCACCAAATTCCATTTTCACTGATCACTTTTCAAATATTTGAAAACATCACGAACGCAGGCGCTAACTATTCCCTAGTCCCTGCACGGCTTGAACTTATCTCTTTCAGAAAAAATTTAGAAAATTCCCTGCAATCATCTGATTGGTCGAAAAACCTACTCCGCAAATCTGCTACTCTGCTAATATGCATCCATGGGACTGCGCCCTCAAACGCATTTAATATTATTTTCTGCAATAATATGTAACAATTTCATCCAGAACCAATTGGAGAAGGTCTCTCACAATGAGGAAAGAAAAGTATCATTTTTCAAATCTATTTAAAAATTGTACAGGGTCAAACTACCCCCAAACATGTTAACAATTATACAAAACATGGCCCAATAAATCTAAATTACAATTTTACAATTATTATTTGGAAAAACAGTTTTTTATAATTATAAGATGGTATCCCAAGGTGGTCTATTTCTGTTACTGGTTTGAGCAAAAAATTAACGTCGACGATAATCTGCAGAGGTGGAATATTTTTTTTAGTCTTCCTTTTCAGCTTTTCTTCGACGTTGATTTTGTTATTCAATGCAGTACCAGAAGTAGTACTATCTTGTGAATTGTAATACCACGTTATAGTTATAAAAAATAGGTTCCTTTTTATTAATCTCCATTCAATGAAGTATTCCGGAAGCATTGTTTGCTCAATTGGTAAAAAAATTAAAATAGCAAAAAATTATGTCAATTTCTGAGGCAAAATTATAGTAGAAAAGAAATCATCAACATTATTGTAGTGTCAATTTTCCCAGGTGTGGAAATTGTACTGTTCCCTTTCCTTAAAAGCTATAATATGAAAAAAAAACTTACTTTCATCGTAGGTGTCAGCTTTTTCCAAAAAAGTAATCGACGCACATTTTTCAGCTGGACATGTGCCTGCTCTTTCAGATTCAAAAATGATAGGAGCTTCTTTTGGTTTTTGTGTGATCACACAATCACTTTGACGTTGATTTAATACACAATCACTTTGACATTGAACTGACGTAAAGAACAAATTTTCAAGCTTTGGCACTTTTTTCAAATATTCCGCATCTTTTTCACTTTTTTCTCTTATTATTCTGCGTTTCTGTGCACCACTAAATGTTTTATGAAGTTGCGGCATTATGCAACACGATCCTCTTATACCTTTTGCATGCTTCAAAACATTTAAATTATATATAAGTAAATATGCTCTGATCACCACCGAAAGACTGTAACCGTATCGAACGACTGATTTTCAAAGACCGATCCTAATTTTCGGGTAAAATTTGTTACAAAGTGCAGAATTCGTTAGTTTGGTCTGACACAGTTATCTTTCAGTAGGAAAAGAAAGTAATTTTCCAACTATTAAAATACCATTAATGTACCCCATCTTAAGGGCGACAGGGCGGAGTAGCTTTTTATTGTTACTCGAACTCATTTCTGACCTAGACATGATAATCCGGACCTAATTCTATAAATGTATAAATTAAGGAAAACTGGACGTCTTGCAGTAGTACTTGGGCCCCCTGCAGTCCTTGAGGGCGGAGTAGCTTTTTATTGTTACTCGAACTCATTTCTGTAATCCGGACCTAATTCTATACATTGAGGAAAACTGGGGACCTCTTTGGACCCCCCTGCAGCCCTTGGGCCCCTAGGCTCTAGCCTGTGTTAGCCTTATGGTTAGTTCGGCGCTGCGCGTAAGGTCATCCGCGGCTAGAGACCTGACTCCAAGGAACAGTGTTGCCCGATGTTCTCACGCGTAAATTTCCCGCTCTTGCTTACCTTCTAGGAGAGAAGGAGCAGAAGCGGATGACGTACACGTTCCAGTAGCTTTGGGATTGGTTTCTTTAAGGAATCATGATCGAAGCTTTCGGAGCCTACAACTTCTCTAATAAATACACTTTATTGAAGATTATGGAAGTTATGCTCATTTATAATATCTGAATCATCAGTTTTAAACAGAAAAACTTTTTTCATCGACATAATTCAAAGTTGACGCATGAATGGAAAAGACTTTTTGATCATAAATTTTCAAATAGAGTATTTCTGACAATTTTTGTAAAGAAATCATAAAGCTGGAAAAGGGATACTGTGCGACAGAACTTTTCCTTTCCCTTTTCCAGCTCAAAAAATTATCATTTTCAATACAATATTTGATTTGTCTGATTTGTCTTTGTATTTAAAACATTTTTTGTATTATTTTATAACTTTGTTTGTTTTTTTTTTTGTAAATTTCTATTTTTAAATTGAGCAAAATGAAGACTTTGGTTTGTCTATTATTGAAAAAAATAACTAATGCATCCTCTGTGAGGAAGCAAATACAGTTGCTAACGGGAAGCAAAGTGCTCGTGAAATGAGCACCATATAATTATAAATACAAACAAAGTAGAAACACTCGAAATCGAATTCACAGCTAGTTTCACTTAGTGGGTCAGTAATTAATTAGAGTAAACAAGAAAGTTATTTAAACACTTTAATATTGTTTATAACTATCTTTTCTTAGATAAGTGCTAGAAAGTGGCGGCTTTTTCTAAAAACTTTAACTTTGCATCGCCTTTTATTTATGAACAAATAATAAGTCAACCACAACAAATAGTATATTATGCACCTAGGGGGAGAAAAAGTGCCTCACCCCCTTGACGCATACGATATTTTTCATAACAAATGAATGATTTCAGACATTTCTCGAAATACAGTCATGATTTCCGTTCACATTAGATTCTGAGTGAAGAAGCATGGAATTAATTAATGTTAACCTAATTTATGGTAATTTTTGAGGTGATTTATGGTAACTTGCCAAAAATTATGGTAACTTACCATAAATTACCGAAAATTATTATTTTTTTAATTTCCATAAATTTATTAAAATTTTCAGTGAATTATGGTAATTTTACAGGTAAATATCGTAACTTACCATAAATTACCCAAAATTCATTTTTTTAAATTTCCATAAATTTCCGGATTATGAAAAATGTTGGTCATTTATGGTAATTTCACAGGTAAATATGGTAACTTACCATAGATCACCCAAAATTCATTCTTTAAAATTTCCATAGATCACCCAAAATTCATTTTTTTTAATTTCCATAAATTTCCGGAAATTTATGAAAATTGTCGGTTATTTATGGTAATTTTACAGGCGAATATGGTAACTTACCCTAAATTCATTTTTAAAAATTTCCATTAATTTCCGGAAATTTATGAAAAATTTCGGTCATTTATGGTAATTTCACAGGTACATATGGTAACTTACCATAAATTACCCGAAATTAATTTTTTTTTAATTTCCATGAATTTACGGAAATTAATGGAAATTTTCGGTCATTTATGTTAATTTTACAGGTATATAATTGTTAACTTTCCATGAATAACTGCAAAATTCTATTATCTGCAACCAAAATTTCCTCACAGTTTTTACCGTGAGTGGGCTGATAATCATAAAATGCGAGCTCATGAATGCATAATTTTCATTATTCCTCTCTGACGTCACTTTTCACCCCCTAGGGAGTAAAAAGTAGAGCTTTAGCCCCGCTTCATATGCGTCGAAAAGGGCTGAAATCATGCATGTGTCATAAAAAATGATTTTTCGAATGAGTGTATCTACACAAAAATCCGGCTATTCGTACTGAAATTTTGGTACAAATAGCCCCTTTTCCAGCTCCCCCTATTCGCATCGAAAAAATCCGGCTTTTTGTACCGAAATTTCGGTACACGTAGCCACGGCCTTTAAAATTCTCAAGTATCTTTTGAAATTATATTAGTTGATCCTAAAATTTGTTTAAATTCTGAAAAATTGCCTCAAAATCTTCCAGATTCTTTCTTGACAATTTTGGAAATGTTAACAAATCATTCTTAATATTCTCTCAAACATCATTTCGCAGAATGAAAAATCATTTTAAATTTTCCTAGGCATGTAAAGAAAATCTGTTCATTCTCCTTAAACTCTGAACTTAACAACAATTTCTTGAAAGCTGTACAGTCCTTGCAGGTCTTAACTTCTTTTTTAATTCTTTAAAAACTTCTAAATATCTCTTAAACTTAATCCAACTTTTTTCAAATTTTTGCTTCTAAATTTTGGAAAATCATTTGAAATGTTTTGAAATCTTTTTTAGTTTTCTCTTAGAATTCATTTTTCAAAATAAAAAATAATTTCAAATTTCTCCATGAACCGTAAGAACAGATGTGAAACAGATTGTTGAAATGTTCTCAAATTTTTAATTATTTTCAAATCTTTTCAAAACCTTGAAACCTTCTAGATGAATATCTTCTAAAATGATTCGAATTTTTCCAAAATTTTTTTTTATCTGCATAATTAATCTTCAGGATTCTTTTTTGATAATTTATAAATTTTTTGAAATCTTTTTGAATATTCTCTTCAAATAGATTTCTCATTAAAAAAATCATTCTTAATTTGTCCATAAATCTTAAGAAACTATTTTTATGTACATGAATTTCCAATCAAATGGCAGCATTTGTAACTAAAAAAGACAAATTTTCAATCTAAAATAATTAGTTAAATTTTCAGTTGAAAAATTGTTCTCAATATTATAGTTGAATCTTTGAATAATAAAATAAATTTTTAACAAATTAGTTCAACTTTCAACCAAAAAAGATGAATTCTCAATGAAAATTTTAATAGGAAAATTTTCAACTAAAAACGGTCAGTTTTTAACTAAAAATAGAATAGATAAATTTACAGTTGAACAAATTAATTAAAAGTTCAGTGGAGATTTGTTGTTCAAACAATTCATGAATATAAAAAATAGAAATTATATTTTGGCAATCACTAGTTGTTTTTGGAGAATTACTGCACCTCAAAAAGAATTTTGTATAAAAAAATGGTTAAAAAAATGTGTAAGGTCTTTTTAAAAGCTGCAATTCACCCATACAACTTTTTTGTGTATCTCACGTGGTTTAGCCAAAAATTTGAATTTTTTATTTTTTTAATAGTACTTTCGATCAATAAAACCGAAATGAAAAAACCTAACAAAAAATGCTAACAAGAAATTTCGTAGGATTTTTTGCATAGTGTTTTCGATAAATAAAACCAAAACAACAAGTCTTCTCATAAAATGGTCGAGGGAAAAATTTTTGATATTTTAAAAAGCTTTAATTCTTCTTTTAAACTTTCTTCACGTATCTGTCGTTGGTTAACGAACTCGCTCTTTCTTTTAGAATACATACATGCAAACAAACATACATACAGAGAGACCGACAGACGGACGTACAGACGCCATCGCCAGAACCTGATTTTCAGCTTCAGGGGGTCTCAAAACGAGGAGATCCGTTCAAAAACTGAGGTGTGAAATTTCGGTCTATTATAGTACTTTCACAATCATAAATTATGAAAATGTAAAAATGATTACATATTTTCATGCGTGAAGACTTAATTTATGCATTAAAACTGTAATTTTATTTAAAAATTGTAATTAAGGTTCTTAATAAGGTTCTTTCTAATTATGGTCAATGGCGATACCACGCTGAAAACACCAGTTCCCGTTAGATCACTGAAGTTAAGCAGTGTTGGGCGCGGTTAGTACTTGGATGGGTGACCGTTCGGGGAATACTGCGTGTTGTTGACCCGTCGTGGGTGTGGTGAACCCACACTGGTAGTATTTATCCACCTAGAAACACTACCCGAATCGGGTAGTGAGGCAATAAACTTTCGAGTTCGAAATGCTAATCAATTTTTTTTTTTTTTTAATTAAGGTTCTTCATTTTTTAATCTATAAATTATTCCAATTTGAACGTTTTCTATTTAAAATTGTTACTTCTAATTTAAAATAAAATTTCATATTTTTGAAGGTTTCAATTAAAAATCATTTGAAATTGAAGGCTTTTAATTAGGAATTATATAATCTTTATCGGTTAAATTCGTTTTTGTTCAACTTCGCAAGCGTTCTTCATTTAAAAGGTCCATGTAATAAATTCTAAAATTATTTGATTTTTATCGTTGCGAATTGATACCCTTCTAGAAATAATTAATTGAAAACAATTCAGAACGATAGAAAGAAATTTGAATTGTTTCTAATTGTGTTTCTTGATCGTGTGTACACGATTGGGAACGATTGAGTGTTGCAATGTTTGAATCGTTCCAAATCGGGCTAATCGGTAGTAGGATTTGGAGGTTGCGAAGTGGCAATTTGATGGCGGCACTTTCGTCTCGCGTGAATTATTTGAAAACGTTTATTTACTTTTTTTTCAAGGCAACGCATTTTAAGCAATATGTTCATGAAAAAAATTAAATAAATGTTTTGCAATAATTTCCGCGAGCTGAGAGTGCTGTCATCAACAAATTTGCCAATGAGGTGAAGTTTTTTCATAAAATTATTCATTTCATTGTCTATAATTTTTTTATAAAAAACATGTAATTCATGAAATAAATCACTTTAAATATCTTAGGTGCAGAGCAATTAAAATTAACTGAGAGTAAAGCTATTCAGATTCTTCCTCATCTCCTAATAGCCTACGGGTATTAGCATTTTCACTTGTTAATTCGTCACCCTCTGTCCTTCTATCACTCTCAATTCGAAGATTCATCATTTTAATTTAAAATTTATCTCTGGTTGAAAATGTAACTACTTTGTTGAAAAGGAAATTTTGGTTGCAGATAATAGAATTTTGCGGTTATTCATGGAAAGTTAGCACATATACCTGTAAAATTACCATAAATGACCGAAATTTTTCATAAATTTCCGGAAATTAATGGAAATTTTTAAAAGTGAATTTAGGGTAAGTTACCATATTAACCTGTAAAATTACCATAAATGGCCGAAATTTTTCATAAATTTCCATAAATTTATGAAAATTTTCAGTGAATTATGGTAATTTTACAGGTGAATATCGTAACTTACTATAAATTACCGAAAATTCATTTTTAAAAATTTCCATAAATTTCCGGTTTATGAAAAATGTTGGTCATTTATGGTAATTTCACAGGTAAATATGGTGACTTACCACAGAACACCAAAATTGATTGTTTCATTCATTCAATTTGAAATCATTCGGTGGAGATTTTCAATGATGAGGATTTTATTTTGCTAGGCAAAGATGGAATTTGCTGACCAGGGTTCTCTGCGGATGCACGCTCAAAGTAATCGAATCCAATCTTGTGCATTCTGTTCACTGTTCACTGATCAGAGGCTTGGGGAGTGGTCGCTATCGTGAAGTTTAATGAGTAGAGGTCGCTGGCGGTGGAAAAATCCCATCTGGCAAATGAGTCGATTTCCCCTATTTGGGCAGGCCTGGTTTAGACTTTGGTCAGTTAAGTAGAGTTATGGTGGAGAGGGACGGGGAGAAGTGAAGGGTGAACAATAGGCTTCGACCACGAGTCGACGAGCGCATATATGTAGCGACAATGCACATATGTCGATAGCAGTGCGAATAACCGGGAGACAAGTTGTGTGTGTGAGCGCAACTTTTCTTGCGTTCTTTTTACTCTTTCTTTCTACAATCTTTCTTGAGTTTCTACCTTTGAAATTCATGGAGGTATATAACTTAATTTTTATGACTGTTTTCTTACAGATTATGTGCAATTAGTAATTCAAAGCTTATTTCTAATGCCTTTGCTATATTAAATTTTACCTTGATAGTGATATGCTGACTCGGCAGTTTTATTGGGATGCCCAGGTTGCGATTCGGTTGAGTGAGATATTTCTGACTTTTTGTACAGAGCTCATTTAAAAAAATGAAATTTGGTAAGCTTTTACAAGTGGGCGGGTGATTTGACGCAGGAGTTAAATCGCATGCGATTTATGGGCATAATGCTATGTCAGGGTACCACCTGATACCTGGCGGCTTAGCAGATCTTTCTGTTATCTTGCGCTCGAGCTCGATGATCGTCGAAGCGATGTGACGCTCAATCGGAGGCCACTTTATTCCGTTGTGGTGGTGTCTTCTCGGGTGTCTTTAAATTTAATCCTCATTTATTCCAGCTGACACTAACACTTCTGTATACAATTTTTGGCCCTTTTTGACAACTGTGTATGGAGACTACTTGCCAATGAAATATGCTTCGTTTGCTTTTTAATTAAAGAAATTTGTAACCATTTTAATACTGTTTTAAAGAAAAAAAAATGGTTTGCAATTTAGCCGCAAAAAAGTGTAAGGAAAGGAACGTTTTTCAATGTCGCTAACGTTGAAGTGTATACACAGTTTTACAAGTTTTAGTTTTCTGATTGCTACGTTATCCATAAAACGTGATTATTCAGGAGACGAAGCTTATTAACCTGTTTTGCGGGAACTGGGTGTAAATTTCTTCATTAAACAAAAGAATCGCATGCTTCATTGACAAATGGATTAGGCCTACTGGGGATCACTACGTAATGAAAAATACGCCTTCGACTCGACCTCCATGGTATTGTGGAACAGAGTTCATTAGGGATTCAATTTAGGGGTACTAACTCAACGTAATACCCACAGTAGCCTCCGGTTGAGCACCGCACCGCCTCGGCGAGCATCGAGCTCGAGCGCAAGACAGTCCAGGGAACGAAGATAAAAAACGGGCCTTTTCACCACAAAATTTTAGGATGAAAGCGAGACATCCGATCATGTAATGTTTATGCCTGGTATGAAGGCTTGCATGTTTGCAGGCAAAAATATGTGATCCGAGCGAATCGCGCAATGTTCACAGTTGGTCAAATCATGTTCTTGAGAGATTGCGATCAAGGTATTGATTTGCAAAAGAAAAGTTTAATTATAAATTAAAGGTTTTAAAAAGAGCTCTAATTTGGTAGGTCGCACATTGAGATTGTTTGATTTGTTCCCTCACAGAGTAATAAAAACCGGTAAAAAGGACATCTATTAAACTCTCTGAAAATGTGTGTTCCGTTAAGCTGAAAGTATATGCAAAATTTGAACTCAAAATAATGAATAGTTTTTGAGAAAAGCTATTTGTTATTTAAAAAGGTAATTTTGATTTTAAGATATACAATATTTTCTTTATCTTAATTTGAGGGGGAGGGGAGTTAATTATTTTTCTTATAACAATTATTGCAGTCGTAATTTCCATGTTACACAGCTAAAATTGGTAAATAGTATTAACTGAATACTGATACTAATTGTAACATAATTGTCAGAAAAATCAGTTGCGAAAATACTGTTTAGAAAAGCGGTTTATTTATGACCAAATTCGGTGGCAGTGTATGACGGCAGAGTGGGGAAAGCTGTATCCGCCTGGCATGCGTTTTTTTCCTAATAAATTAAGTCATAAAAATTTCCCAAAAACACATTTTTTGTTAAATTAATGAATAAACTTAAAAATAACAATACATCGGGATATGCCCATTCCGCCGTCACACACTGCGACCTACCTTGGTCGTAAATAAACCGCTATTCTAAACCGTATTTTCGCAACTGATTTTCCTGACAATTATATTAAAATCAGTATCAGTATTCAGTTAATACTATTTACCAATTTTAGCTGCGTATCTTGAAAATTACGACTGCAATAATGGTTATAAACAAAAATAATTAACTCCCCTTCCCCCCAAATAAGGTACAGAAAATATTTTCATCTTGAAATCACGTTACAAGTTGTAAATTTCTATTGACTGTAACGCCGATTATTTAGAATGAAAATTACAGAAGTTATTCCATTTGTTTACGAGACAAAAACGTACTATTCTTTTTCAGCCATTTTTAACGCACTTAATTCTCAAAAATCAATTAGCGGCTAAGCGTACATGACACTACAACTCTTTAGGATTAAAATTTGTCCACTTTTATGGCTTTGCGACCGCCTAAAAAAAAGTTAGCCCCAGCGTAACAACAGTTCTAAATTAAAGCTCTTTTTAACACATTCAATTCATAATTGACCTTTTTTTTCGCAAATCAATACCTTCATCGCAATCTCCCAAAAACATGATTTCGCCAACGTTGAACATTGCGTGATTCGCTTGGCTCACATATTTTTGCCTGCAAACATGCAAGCCTTCATCCCAAGCATGAACATTACATGATCGCATACCTCGTTTTCATTCTAACATTTTTTGGTGAAAAAATCCTTCATTGCCTGGACTATGTAGAAAGAGTCTGATAAGCCGCCCAGTAACGGTGTAGGCTAAACATTGTTCAGTTTTCCAGGTACATTTTTGCCCCACTATATGGTACGGCGCGCATCGGTTTAAAGAAACCGCTCCGGTCGTAGTTTTCACTTTGTCTATTTTGATGGGTCATTGTCCGTCAAAAATAATTATCTACAACATTTATATTAGAATACGTTTTCAATATTTGCGTTAGAAAGTCACTATGGATGCTCAAAGTTAATTTTAGGAAATTTAAATCTGAAAAAATTAGCTTTTTTTGACACAGAGTCTACAGATTTGGTCACATACATATCGAAAAACATTTCAAATGTTTTTCTAAGTCGCTTCAACAACAACTGATAGTTCATAAGCCTAAACAAATTCTCAGTCATATCTAATTTTGCCTGAACGCTGTGAGTCACAGAGCGACCGGTTAGTACCTTGATGACGTCATCTCAAGGTCACGCCTATGAGTGAGGTCAACCAAAGTGGGTAGTTTTCTTTCATTTGATATCCATTTTACTTTTTTTTAAATTTAGCCTTTTATACACAGTCACTTTTTCGAATTCTAGACGAGTTTTTGCCTATCGGTCACTCGCCTATTGTCAGTCTCAAAAATTGTGCGTGTATTCTGTGTATATTTGTACAACAGAAGATGGCGTACAACAACGCGGTTGACGCTGATATCATGCATGTATACTAATGCGTGAGTATGCCTGCCCCGAATTTCACGAAAAAGATTATCTTGCATTTAGTTTTTTCTATTGTACATGACTCGTAAATTAAGCATGCTTCAATTCATGGATTTGTTTATTAAAATCATTTTGCAGAACTATCGTCTTCTCAACCACTGTGTGAACTTGGAGAAAACAAACACTATGAGTTAATATACAGTTTAGGAATATGTTACTTGTATGCTGGACAACATGCTAAAGCATTTGCCTGCTTAGTGGAAGCAGCTCAAAGCTTACAAAACAGTCCCAGGCTTTGGTTGCCTCGAAAAAAAAAGTAAATAAACGTTTTCAAATAATTCCCGCGAGACGAAACTGCTGCCATCAAATTGCCACTTCGCAACCTCAAAATCCTACTACCGATTAGCCCGATTGGGAACGATTCAAACATTGCAATACTCAATCGTTTCCAATCGTGCACACACGATGAAGGAACACGATTAGAAACAATTCAAATTTCTTTCTATCGTTCTGAATTGTTTTCAATTCATTATTTCTAGAAGGGTATCAATTCGCAAAAATAAAAATCAAATAAGTTTAGAATTTATTACAGGGACCTCTTAAATGAAGAACGCTTGCGAAGTTGAACCAAAACGAATTTAACCGTTAAAGATTATATAATTCCTAATTAAAAGCCTTCAATGTCAAATGATTTTCAATTGAAACCTTCAAAATTATGAAATTTTATTTTAAATTAGAAGTAACAATTCTAAATAGAAAACGTTCTAATTGGAATAATTTGAAGATTAAAAAATGAAGAACCTTAATTACAATTTTTAAATAAAATTACAGTTTTAATGCATAAATTAAGTCTTCACGCACGAAAATATGTAATCATTTTTACATTTTCATCATTTATGATTGAGAAAGTACTATAATAGTCCGTAATTTCACACCTCAGTTTTTGAACGGATCTCCTCATTTCGAGACCCCCTGAAGCTGAAAATCAGGTTCTGGCGATGGCGTCTGTCCGACCGTCTGTCGGTCTCTCCGTATGTATGTTTGTTTACATGTATGTATTCTAAAAGAAAGAGCGAGTTCGTTAACCAACGACAGATACGTGAAGAAAGTTTAAAAGAAGAATTGAAGCTTTTTAAAATATCAACAATTTTTCCCTCGATCATTTTATGAGAAGACTTGTTGTTTTGGTTTTATTTATCGAAAACACTATGCAAAAAATCCTACGAAATTTTTTGTTAGCATTTTTTGTTAGGATTTTTCATTTCGGGTTTATTGATCGAAAGTACTATTAAAAAAAAAAGAAAATTCAAATTTTTGACTAAACCACGTGAGATACATAAAAAAGTTGTAATGGTGAATTGCAGCTTTTAAAAAGACCTTAAACATTTTTTTAACCATTTTTTGATACAACTTGTCACTTTGGTTTTATTTATTGAAAATGCTTTGAAAAAACATTCAAATTTTGAACCAAGCAACGCAGCATGCGGGGAAAAGTCTCAAGGAGAAATTATAGCTTTTACAAAAGTCCTAAGAAATTTGCCTTACTCGTTTTTTGATAGGACTTGTCATTTTTGTTTTATTTATCGAAAATACTATGTAAAAGATCGAAAATTCGAATTTCAAGCCAATCGACGCGAAATACGAGGAAAAGTTTTTGGAGAAACTTCAGCAATTATTGGAAAAGGTGGCTGGAAAGTTCGAGGACTTGTACAGGACTTTTAAAAAAAAATTATATGTATATCAATCAAATGAGGTTGTTAACCCGAACACACCCACACGCTGCCCCTAAAGTAACACTAATCCAAAAATGTCAATTCTTCATGAAGTCAGCTTTATTAATTTTTTGGTTGCTTCAAGCTTTAAATTGCCAAAATGTTAAGTCATAATTTGAAAATTCTTTCTGAGGTGGAATAATTCTCCAAAAACAACTAGTGATTGCCAAAATATAATTTCTATTTTTTATATTCATGAATTGTTTGAGCAACAAATCTTCACTGAACTTTTAATTAATTTTTTTGACTGTAAATTTATCTATTCTATTTTTAGTTGAAAACTGACCGTTTTCAGTTGAAAATTTGCCTATTAAAATTTTCATTGAGAATTCATCTTTTTTGTTTGAAAGTTGAACTAATTTGTTAAACATTTATTTTATTATTCAAAGATTCAACTATATTATTGAGAACAATTTTTTAACTGGAAATTTAACTAATTATTTTAGATTAAAAATTGATCTTTTTTAGTTACAAATGATGCCGTTTGATTGGAAATTCATGTACATAAAAATAGTTTCTTAAGATTTATGGACAAATTAAAAATGATTTTTTTTAATGAGAAATCTATTTGAAGAGAATATTCAAAAAGATTTCAAAACATTTATAAATTAGCAAAAAAGAATCCTGAAGATTGTAAGGTAATTATTTTAATCATGCAGATTAAAAAAAATGTTGGAAAAATTCGAATTATTTTAGAAGATGTTTATCTAGAAGGTATCAAGTTTTTGAAAAGATTTAAAAATAATTAAAAATTTGAGAACATTTCAACAATGTTTTAAGAAAATGTAAATTTTTTGAGATTTAGAAAAAAAATTACAAGCTTTTTTAGCATTTTGAAGGCTTTTAAGAGAATACACATCTGCTCTTACGATTCATGGGGAAATTTGAAATTATTCATTATTTTGAAAAATGAATTCTAAGAGAAAACTAAAAAAGATTTCAAAACATTTTAAATAATTTTCCAAAATTTTGGAGCAAACATTAAAAAAAAAATTGGATTAAGTTTAAGAGATATTTAGAAGTTTTTAAAGCGGTAAAAAAGAAGTTAAGGCCTGCAAGGACTGTACAGCTTTCAAGAAATTGTTCCTAAGTTTAGAGTTTAGAGAGAGTGAACAAATTTTCTTTACATTTCTAGGAAAATTTAAAATGATGTTTCATTCTGAGGAATTAATTTTAAGAGAATATTAAGAATAATTTTTTTAACATTTTCAAAATTGTCAAGAAAGAATCTGGAAGATCAACTAATATAATTTCAAAAGATATTTGAGAATTTTAAAGGTCGTGGCTACGTATACCGAAATTACAGTATAAATAGCCGAATTTTTTTGGTGCGAATAGGGGGAGCTGGAAAAGGGGCTATTTGCACAAAAATTTCAATACGAATAGCCGGATTTTTGTGTAGATACACCCATATTTGTACCGAAATTTCGGTACACGTAGACGCTTCCAATTTTAAAAGTTTTTGAGATATAAAAAATATTTTTAAACTTGAAAAGATTTCTGAAAATGTATAAAATATTTTATAATTTCCTCCAAACTTGTAAAAGTCAAATTCTTCCTAATATTTTGTAAAATCCTGTAAAATAAAAAAAGTCTTCAAACTTTTCTAGATTCTTTTTCGATATATTTTAAAGTTTCATAATAACTGGTAATAATATGCAATTCTTATTTTGGTTATTTTCGGCTCACTCCTACCCAGCCACTCATTCTACTCTTCGAGTTTTGTTACAATAGACTCAATGGAGTAATAGACCAGAAAAGGAGGAAATTCCTAAAATTTAACGACCCCGAAGTTAGCTATGCATATACTTTTGAAATTTCTACATTAAATTAAAAATAAACTAATAGTCCTAGCGAAAAACTAAAAAGAGCCCTGGCTTTGTCTCAGCCATATCTCTAGGTGTTTGTTTTCATTTTTTTTTTGAAGAGTCATTTTTTAAACAATTACATTGTTAATTAACATTCGTCTTTTATTATAAAGAAAAGCATTAGTCGTAAAGTAATTTTAAGAATATAGGGAGATTCCCCCTACCATATCTCTAGGTGTTTCTTTCATTTTTGCAATAAACAAATTACTTAAACAATCACATTGTTATTAACATTTTTCCAGGTTTTTCAAGTTTATGGACAAAGATATTAGCAAAACATATAATAATACTAGAGTAAACCATTATTCAAGCTGCGCAAACATTCACTTATCAATAATTAATAAATTATCTATTGTTTTTATCCCCTCCACGTTCACTCCTTCACGTTACGCCATGCAGCATATAGTTTTGGAAATTCAACTTTTTTTATAAATAAAACTATAAGTTCGATCGGAAGAGTGAAGATACCACTGGATTCATGTCGGCGATATCTCTAGGCGTTTTTTCATTTGTTTAAAAAAGTCATTTTTTAAACAATTAGATTGTTTATAATTTATGAGAATTTATTTAACAATAATAATATAAAATAAAATGTTAAATACTGCAACACAACGTAGCCTAAAGTATAATAATTGGAAAAAATTCATTAATGAAAAAAAGTTTGTTTGAACATTGTTTTTATCCCCTCCACGTT
>CAKNXH010064463.1:639568-656992 GCA_932178445.1 Andricus quercusramuli | reverse complement strand
GATCCGGAGCACCCTGATCGTCGACTCACCATTGGTAGTTATTTTGGCTGTTGCCACAATTCAAATTTTTTGTTGGTCTCGTAGATGACGTCTTGGACGACCTGGTGTACGTTCCGGTGCACCTGGGTAGTGGACTTACCATTTAGAGATGTGTCGGCTACTGGCAAACCTAAGATTTTAATTTTCAACGCTGGCTAATGTTCTCTATCACTTACATTTTCCTAAAAATATTAATTTGTGTTTAGCGTGTCCTAAGCTTGGGAGACGGACACGAGCAAAGCTTTAGCCACGCTAGCATTCAGCCATGACCCATGCTTTAGCCAGATATTTCCAAGTTTATTGCCATGCATGACCCATGCTTTAGCCAGATATTTCCAAGTTTATTGCCATGCATGAGCCATGCAAATTTTTTTCACGCGGGTGGTTAGGGAAATCTCAAGGTTTATTTCTTTGGGTGTTTCATGTGTTTTCCTTCAAATTTTCTTGATCTCACCCGCTAGATTTATTCGAACACAAAAAAGTAAGCCCGTATTTTTTTCATTTTAAAATCAATTGATTTTTAGAGGTTGTTCAAAGCCCATAAATGTTCACGTGTATTTCCTCTGGAAAAAGGCCTTTTTGAAAATTTGCGATAGAATCGTTAATATCAAATTATCTGGCTGCATCTGGCACGATTTTCTTAAAAATTTTCTGCTAAATACTCCTTAAATTCAATACCTATAAACCATTTTTATAGGGTCTCGAAAAAAAACTCCATAAGTGGAAAAATGAAGTATTAGGTCCCGCAAGAAAAAAAGTTCCCTTGCTGAAGCATGGATCGAAAATAGTACAAAAATGTTTGAAGTTCGACTTCAAACAAACCAATCAAAGTTCGATTGGTTCCGAATATCAAGACTGTACGTATCACTCCAAAGGTAAGATTCATAAATCTATTAAAATTTGTTGAAATGGATATTTCCTAGTTGAATAATAATGTTGTGCAGCCCAAAATTCGATTGTTAAATGATAAACTTTCTAAGGCTATAGCCAGAAAGTTTTCAATTCTAAAGAACAAATGGGAGAAAGAATTCGGAAATGCGCAAAAGTTTGAAAATCCCGCGAGCCTCACTTCTGACGAATTCATAGAATTCAAGGAATTCATAGATTTCCGTGAATTCGTAGATTTCCGTGAATTCGTAGTGAATTCACTGAATTCGTTAAGATCGTTGAATTCCCTTAATTCCCTGAATGCCTTGCTTTCTCTAAATCCTTTGAATTATCTGAATTCCTTGAATTCTTCAAATTCTAGGAAATCTCTGAATTCCTTCAACTTTCTGTATTACTCTAATTCTCCTAATTCCTTGACTTTTTTGAATTCTCTGAATCTCTTGAATTCTTCGAATCCCTTGAATTCTCTGAATTCAAGAAATTCTCTGAATTCCTTGAACTCTCTGAATTACTCGAATTTTCTGAATTCTCAGAATTCTTTGAATTTTCTGAATTCTTTGACTTCTCTGAATTCTTGAACTCTCTGAATTCCTTGAATTATCTGAATTTCTTAAATTCTCTGAATTCCTTAAATTCTCTGAATTCCTTGAATTCTCTGAATTCTTGAATTCTCTAAATTCCTTCAATTCTCTTGATTCCTTGAATTCGTTAAATTTGAAGAATTCTGTGAATTCCTTGAATTCGTTAAATTTGTTGAATTTGTTTAATTCTCTGAATTCCTTGAATTTTTTGAATTTGTTGAATTCTTTGAATTCTCTGAATTCCTTAAGTTCGTTGAGTTCTTTCAATTCGCTGAATGCCTTTCAATTTTTTAAATGCCTTGCTTTCTCTGAATTCCTTGAATTCGTTAAATTTGTTGAATTCGTTAAATTTGTTGAATTTGTTAAATTTGTTGAATTCTCTGAATTCCTTGAATTTTTTTAATTCGTTGAATTCCTTGAATTCGCTGAATTTCTAGAATTCGCGGAATGCCTTCAAATTTGCAGAATATCTAGAATTCTCTGAATTCCTTGAATTCTCGGGATACCCTGAATTATCTGAATACCCTGAATTCTCTGAATTCCCTGAATTCTCTTAATTCCCTGAATTCTCTTAATTCGTTGAATTCGTCAAATTCTCTTAATTCCTTGAGTTCAATGAATTTTTTGAATTAGCTTAATGCCTTCAATTTGCTGAATGCCTTGCTTTCTCTGAATCCCTTGAATTCTCTGAATCCCTTGAATTTTCTAAATTTCTCGAATTCTTCCAATTCTCTGAATTCCTTGAGTTTGTTGAATTTCTTGGATTCTCTAAATGCCTTCAATTTGCTGAATACCTTGAATTCTCCGAATCCCTTGAATTCTCTGAATGCAAGAAATTCTCTGAATTCTTCGAACTCTCTGAATTACTTAAATCCTCTGAATTCCCTGAATTCTCTGCATTCCCTGCATTCCTTGAATTCTCTGAATTACTTAAGTTTGTTGAATTCCTTCAATTTGCTGAATGCCTCCAATTCGCTGAATACCTTGCTTTCTCTGAATACCTTGAATTCTCTGAATTCTCTGAATTCCTTGAATTCTGTGAATTATTCGAATTCTCTGAATTCTTTGAATTCTCTTAATTCCTTGAACTCTCTGAATTACTTAAGTACAGCCCTTACGTAAGGACATAAACGTGCACAGTTGGGCAAGTGACTTCTGTGCATGTGCACAGTTGGGAAAGGGACATCTGTGCACGTGCACAGTTGGGCAAGTGACATCTGTGCACGTGCGCAGTTGGACAAGGGACATATGTGCACGTCTAAATTTCGACGTGCACAGTTGTCCAAGTTACGACTGTGCAAATCTAAATTTCGACGTGCACAGTTGTCCAAGTACCATCTGTGCACGTGTATAGTTGTCCAAGTGACAACTGTGCACGTCTAAATTTCGACGTGCACAGTTGTCCAAGTACCGTCTGTACACGTGCACAGTTGTCCAAATGACAACTGTACACATCGAAATTTCGACGTGCACAGATGGACGTGCACAGTTGTCCGTCCGGCCATCGACGTGCAAAGTTGCTACGTGCAAAGTTGTCCGTCACCCCCCCTTATACCGGATACAGACGACAACAACGACAACGATGACGACGGCAGACAAACAGACACCGACGTAAATAGTATATTGTGCTACGATTGGCACATTAGTATATTTCTCAGCGAGTGCCGAAGGAGCTTTTTGAACAAATGTGAAGTTTGCAACGCGAGCCGAAGGCGAGTTTTGCAATCAGATGACTCAAAAAATATCTTCTGCACCAGCTGAGGACTATATTTTTCCCCAACAACGTGGAGAAAAGCGAGTTTTGACATATCAAGGAGTGGGTAAAATCGCATTTTGCCAACGGCGTTGTAAAAACTATTTTGTCTAACACCTGCGCGAAAAAGACGACTTTTTTCGTCTGAAAATAGCAACACGAGGACGAGTCATGGATATACATCCACTCTCCTGCAAATCGCCCATCTGAGTTCTAGATGGTGGAAAAACATGCTATTTTCCAACGCTCACGTCAACGATTGAGACATCGCTCATTCTGTCCACTTTTTTTCAGGCCAAAAAAGTCCTCTTCCTCGCGTAGGTGTTGGACAAAACTATTTTTCCTGACTCAGGGGGCTTGAAAACGTCGACATTCAATGGAATCCGCGAAAGTCATTTTTCACATAAAACCAATACCTTCTCATTGAGATAAGAATGCAAAAATGTAACGCAACAAAAAAAAATCTCAAAGAGCGGGAAAATCTCAATGAGGGGGATGGGGAATGCAAAAAGTAAGGTGTCAGTTTGGAATCGTCCTTTCCCTCTTTCAGTTCTTTATTTTGTAGCAAATAACTGTTTTTCGCCAATTTTGTGTAGTTTAATATTTCATGTAATACCGTTAACCTTGAAAAAGTCTTTTAGTTATACTATTAATTAAAAAATTATAGATTTCTCCAGCTTCTCCTCTTGATTTTTCATTATGCAGTAGAATAGTAGATGTAAAAAAATTTAATAACTAAAGAACTTATTAAATCATTAATAAGTTGAAAAATCAGTACTAACATTTTTTTTTAACTTCCAGTCTTCGTGTCCTCAACAATTATAAAAATTGGAACATATATTTTTCTAAAGTTTCTTAATTAAGAAACTTTCAAATCGTGAAAAATAACTAAATTATTTATTTAAAAAATGCAAAAGCGTGGCAAATAATGAAGCTGAAAACTACAAAATTTAGACAGTACAGTTAAAATAGCGTATTTAATGGGAAATAACACTACAAACAATTCACTATGCAAAAATAAATAAATACATTACCAAGCTAAAATGGAACGAATAAAAACAATGTAACTGCACCAGGGTTATATAGTTAATATTTAAGTTATTATTTTTAATGTTTTTTTCTTCATTAAACTAGCTTCTGTAATGATATCGCTAAAATTTAGGAGTTTGCAGTTTTCACAAAGTTTTTCAATTTCCTTATCAATTATTCAGTTATTTCTAATAATTTCAAGGAACACGAAGATCGTAACTTTTTTCAAATTTTTAGATATTTTAGTAACTTATTTTTTTAACTTTTTTAACTTTTACTTAAGTCAATTTTTTTTAACATCTTTAGTTTTTTAATTCAGATTATTTTTCAGTTATTTAGTAATTTTTTAATTTTTAGGGGAGTGTCGTACAGGTGGGACACTGTATAGGTTGAGACATCTCGTTTTTCTCCATATCTTTGCACTGGTGCCACCTGTTATTACTGTCACATATTAGTATTACTTTTTTATTTTTTATGTTAAGGTTCTCGACCAGGTAATTACGTTAATAATTGTGATCTTAATTTTTTTGTCTACTGGTCGAAAAAAAATATTTTCTGAATATTGATTTTTTGAATGGTGAAAAAATGCTCTCTTGCTCCGCTGGGATTCGAACTCCAGGTCTTTCAGATTGCCGGTCTGATGCAAGAGAGCATTTATTTTCACAATTCAAAAAATCAATATTAAAAAAATATTGATTTTAGACCAGTAGATAAAAAATTAACATCACAATCATTGGTATTACTATTTATACTAATATGTGATAGTAATAACAGGTGGCACCAGTGCAAAGAAAGAAAGAAAAACGCGCTGTCTTAAACTACACAGTGTCACAACCTGTATGGCACTTCCCTATATTTTTACTCAAGAGAGTTTCTCAAAATATGATTCTATTTACATAATTGTAAAGAAAACGACTACCTGGAGTTTTTATAATTTTTAATTTTTCAGTCATTTTTTTAAACTTATTTTTTTTCAATCTAGAAACTCTGTTATGAATTATTTCATTTCGAAAAACATGGAAACAGGCATTTTTTCAAATTTGTTAATTTTCAAATTTTCAGATTTATGCTTTCTCAAGGAGGAAGCTTTGTAATGGGAACAATTTAAAAAAAATATTTATTTAATAAAACGTTCCTCAATTTAAAAATATCTGATATAATGTTCTAAGCAATTGCTGATGTGTGGATGTGTGTGTAAATGTCACACTTTTTGTAAACACGATAACTCGAAGACGGTTGCAGAAAAATTGACGAAATTTGGAGGGCTTATTTTCACCCCAAATATCTTATAACTGACAGAAGGATCGGTTTTTTATATGACGAATTTTTTCATTCACATAATCCAAAGTTTATGCAACAATATGAAAGATTCGTTGCTTTTAGACGAATCGATTGACCCCTAATATTAATAAATTTTAATAAATAGTAAGGAAATTATGGTCATTTATATTGTTTTAAAAATCGATTTTTATAGTAAAAAAATTCTCACTCACATAATTTAAAGTTTATGCAAGAATACCAAAGATTCGTTGATTTAAGACGGATCGATTGGCCAATAATTTAATAGTATATTGCATCACAAGTAGGGTTAGGCACGTCCACAGTGGGCACGAAATTTAAGAAAGTAATTGGAACGTTCTAAAAACGTTCCCTGGGCGTACAAGCCAAAAGACGTTATTTGAATGTTTCGAAAACTGTCCTAAGTCCGACCAAATAATGTTCTGAAAACGTTTCATATTCCAAATAGGTCTTAAAACGTCTCTGGAACATTGCATGTATAAGAAACGTTATTTAGACTGACTTATGACGTTTTTGAGCCGTTCAAATGACGATCACTGGATCTTTTCACGGGGAGGTCAATGTTCATAGGACAAGTAGTAAAACCATGACCTTCGTCAGAAGCCCAGGTTTAAAATCGTAATTTAGAGATAATGTATCAATCCTCTACTGTTACTTTATATATTTCTAATGTATTTATACAATAAATGAGTTTTTATGACACATGCATGATTTCAGCCCTTTTCGACGCCTATGAAGCGGGGCTAAAGCTCTACTTTTTACTCCCTAGGGACTGAAAAGTGACGTCAGAGATGAATAATGAAGATTATGCATCTATGAGCTTGCATTTTATGATTATCAGCCCACTCACAGTAAAAACTGAGAGGAAATTTCGGTTGCAGATAATAGAATTTTGCGGTTATTTATGGAAAGTTACCATATATACCTGTAAAATTACTATAAATTACCGAAATTTTTCATAAATTTCCGGAAATTTATGGAAATTTGTAAAAATAAATTTTGGGTTTTCCATGGTAAGTTACCATATTTACCTGTTAAATCACCATAAATTACCGGAATTTTTCATAAATTTCCGGAAATTTTTGAAAATGAATTTGAGGTGAGTTACCATATATACCTGTAAAATTACCATAGATGACCGACATTTTTCATAAATTTCCGGAAATTTATGGAAATTTTTGAAAATGAATTTTGGGTATTCCATGTGAAGTTACCATATTTATCTGTAAAATTACAATAAATTACCGAAATTTTTCATAAATTTCCGGAAATTTGTGGAAATTTAAAAAAAAATGAATTTTAGGTAAGTTACCATATTCACCTGTAAAATTACCATAAGTTACCAACAATTTTCATAAATTTCCGGAAGTTTATGGAAATTTTTCATGAATTTCCGGAAATTTATGAAAAGTGTTTGAAAATTTATTTTGGGTAAGTTACCATATTCGCCTGTAAAATTACCATGAATTACCGAAATTTTCCATAAATTTCCGGTAATTCATGGAAATTTTTAAAAATGAATTTTGGGTAATCTATAATAAGTTACCATAAATCACCTCTAAAATTACCATAGATTAGGTTAACATTAATTTCATGCTTTATTATACAAAATCTAATATGGACTGAAATCATGACTGTATTTCAAGAAATGTCTGAAATCATCCATTTGTTATAAGAAATATCGTATGCGCTAAGGGGGAGAGGCACTTTTCCTCCCCCTAGGTGCATAATATACTATTTTGCATGACATTAGTAAATAAGAAATTCATTCGATTGTTGCACTGAAACAAAACAGTTACAATAATTCGATTATTCAATTTGTAAAAAGAATTCCACAAAGAACCGTCTACTGTAAGAGACTATAACTGATGTTATGTAAGAGCTAGAGTCCATTTTTTTCCTAATTTCAAAGATTATTTAATCTACTTCAATTTATTTACAAACGAAATTCAATGTAGGATGTATAGGTGATTCCAGAACTATTTATGCTAGAACATTCCTTTTTTTTTAAATGTTCGAAACTTTGTGACATTTTTTTTGCTTGTCGGAATTTTACTTGAAATACACCAAAAACGTGGAATTGAACAAAAACTGATGTCTTCTACACATTTTTCAAAATCTAAAAGGAAGGGGAAGGTCAATCCATAATAATCACGTGGGAACTTTTTTTGCATGCAAAAAAAAATGTTTCTATCAGAGGAAACTTTACTTATTACTGGTTGGTTTCGAAAAAAATCACATAAATTGATCAAAAAACAACAAATATCAAGTTATTTTAAAGAAGGGACTAACGATTTTATCCATTTTCGGTACGAATACTGCAGAGGCATCCCCAAAACATACTTTCTAGGGTACAAACTTGAGCCTGCTCTTTTATGTGAAAATTGGTTCTGAGGATTTACGAGTATCTACGAGTGATGTGAGATATTTTATGAATGTTTTTTGATAATGATGATGATCACTGACCGAACATTTTGCTGTTTTTTTTTTTCTCCATCAGTCAAATTTCTCGAAGGCCAGCTAATATTTACCCTCAGATTTTTGGGGTACTAAATCTTGCTAATTAACGGCCACTACCTGGACGATAACGTAAAGGGCTATGTAAACGTTCACTTTTCTGGTGGCGCAAGAGGCTCATAACATGGTGGTTTCGAATAAATACATTGAATTTAATTGCAAACTTCAATGATCGGTCAAATCACATCAAATCGGTTTTAGCACGTTTTTAAAGAAACTAAAGCTTTTGTAACAAGTAATGACAGTTATTGTACAGCCGGAAAATAAGACACCGATCACCTAGAACAACTATGTCATGGGTTCTTATTATCCTCTTTTCGGAATTTTCTATTTTGTATAAATATGGAAAAAATGAAGGAGAAATATAAAATTTTTTTGAGGTGAACTTTTCTCAAGCCATGAAGAATATTTCTACCAAATTTGAGACTCGTATGTATAGCAATTTAGGAGAGCCCTGATGATTACAAATGATTTCTACATAAATCACCAAATGTAGAATTACTATCTCGAGACGTGACACCTCCCACCCGTATAGTTCGAAAACGAGAATGAAAAAAACACCTGTTATTCTCAATCCTGTGCCAGTTATTAAGCGTTGTTATAATTATGAGCCTCTTAAAATTTATTTCCAATACTATTACAGTATTAAATAAAAGTAGCTGTGCTTTAATTATCTTCAAATAAAACTTTGAAAAAAATTTTATGAAGAATCACACAATGCAAGGTTATCCTCGAAAACTAGATCCTGCCTCCGATTCGCCACCTAATCAATAACCAGTTTTTCCATAAAAGGCTTCTAAGCTGTGGACCGTCCACCTATGAATAAACCATGATTGAAAATATCTACACCCTCACCAAATCACTTTCGAAGTCGATATCCTGGCATACTGCCTCTTTACAAAGTCAAAGCTATAGACCCTTGGGAATACCTCTATCAGAGAGTGGTGGACCTTCAACCCTCTTTTCCGACCCTCAAGATCCTCGTAATCGCGAGACGAGTAACGCGAGGAAGTATAACGGTTTCTAGCCACAGGCAACCCTTAGGAGCGTAATTAATATTTATCCCAACCTCCACCTCTCCACGAGACCAGCCGTCCGACCGTTCCTGCCACCCCCTCTTCCCCCTTTTGACCCCTCGAAAATCCCAGCACGCTCCTTGTAAAATCTAATATCTGAGGAAGCGACGCCGTAGTCCTCAGTGAGTTTCAAACCACCTCCTCCTCATCATCATTCCTGGTATCAGGCGGGTTTCGTAACGAAGCAGCCAGGGTGGCAACTGGCAAGACAGAAACCAGGAGAGGAAAATGCAAGTGAGAGAGAGGGTCGAGAGGAGAGAGAGAAACAGAGAGAGAGAAGAGAGTGAGAGAATTAAAGCAGAAAGAGGAGAGGAAGAGAGAGAAAGAGAGAGGAAAATCCTGGTTGTGAGAGAGGGAAGTGGAAGGAACGTGGAGACCTCTGTTTTCCCGGGGTTCTCGAGGGGCGGTGTCAAGACGCTCGGCTCGACCAATCAGGAGACGAGTCGGCTTCGCGGCGCTGCCACGATTCGCCCTGAGCTTTCTTAGAGCCGACCCACCTGGAAAAATCGAGTAAAAGCTCGGAAGCCTTCGGCACGGCCATTGGCCCGGACTAGTTTTCTTGGCTTTTCTAAACCTTTAAGGGGCCAATGGCGCGCGGAAAGCGCCCTCGAGAAATCGATAAGTTAGAAGCGAGGCGAGCAGACAACTACGGAGAAAGGGGTTGAAGGAGAAACGAGAGCGAAGCTTTCTAGATTTTGCTTTAGCAATTTATAAGGAAGATGATTTTCAATTTCTAGGTGTATGCAGATTTGGAAAGTGAAGGGCGATACCAGGATATTGGGGAAAAAATTAATTAGTCCATTTTTCGTAATTGAAGGGCTCGACAGGTTAGTTAATTTTTACCCAGCCTTCAAATCATGCAGTGATAAATCAAAACCAACAGCGTTAGGTCCAAATTTTGGGCAGTATTAAAATTAAAATATATGCAAGTACTGGTCAAAGTTTTGAGATCCGAAAGGGTTCTTAAACATAATAATAAGGTACCTTTTTTTCTCTTTCTTTCTACACAGAAAAAACTGGGGTTCCTATCAGTTGTTCCGAAGGAACCCAAAGGGTGGGTTCTAATAGAAACTTTTTGTATGGGTTCGAATAGAAAATTTGCGTATAGAATTTATTTTCTGTTTTGGCTCAGCTCGAAGATTTCACAAGTTAATGATGAACATTTTACATATACCAAAAAGCGCGGAACTATTCAAAGTGATGAAATATTCACTCGCAATATTAAGTTTATATTAAATTATTTTAAGAAGTTAGGTATTTCTATTACTCAATTTGATTTGTTTCTAAAAAATTATAAACTTCCGTTAATATTTCTCTGTATGATTATTCATAGCCTTTATTGATTTGAAATGGGCCCGCACTTTTCGGTACCTGCGCAGTGGAAAACGTCGGCACCCGCCACCAGCCATCTATCGGATAACAACGAACCAAAAAAGATTCCTTGAAAAGAGTTCTATTGGAGTCTCAGTTAAAAGTTGTATGTCAATGATTGGCATTCATTTGTAAATAATAGAAATTTGCAGTATGTCCTTCTCCATATTGAATTTCAAAAAACCACTTTGAATTAGATTGAGCCAGAGAGAAATGCAATTAAGGGCCAATCCACACAGAAAAAACTTAATTTATAGTCATTGTACGGCTCAAGTAAAATTTGGCATGCTTTAGAACGGTAACTCCAATAGAACTCTTTTTGAGGGTTCCTGTTTAGTTCGTTGATAGCCGATAGATGGCCACTGACAGGTACTGAAACTTTCAACTGCGCATGAACCAAAAAGCGCGGACCTATTAGAAATCAATCAATACTGTGAATGAACATATAGATGAATATTAACCATGTTTAAAAAAAATTAAATTGAATTATAGAAATACCTAACTTCTTGAAATAATTCAATATTAACGTAAAATTTCCAGAGTATATTATATAATTTGAAATAGGACCATGGCCGTAGCTAGGGGGGGGATTGTGGGGCAATGTCATACCTCAAAATACCCATGCCTTGCCTTAAAAAATACAATTGACCAGATCAGATGAAGTAAAATTTTTACTTCCGCCCTACCTGTAACCACCGCTGCCCTGTCTTAAATTCAGCTCTAGCTACGGCCCTGAACAGGACCGTGCTTTCCGGTACATGCGCAGTTAAAAACATCCGGTTTCAACATAATCCCAAAAACTGTCACGTCTTATATGCATTATATTCCTTTCAAGAATAAATAATCTACAAAATTTTAGTTTATTTACTGAATTTTTCCAAGTGCAATATTATTTATTCTGTATTAAAAAGTAAAACGTGTATCGTAAACTTATTGTAAAACTTCGAAGTGAGTCGAGGCAGAAAATAAGCTCTGTACAAAAGTTGTCTATTGAAACTGATACTTTGGGTTCTTTTGGAATAATTTATCATTTTGGGTTCCTTCTCATCAAGAGAGTTTCCTTTTTGCTGCAGCTTCCTTGAAACCAAAAATCGGTTCCAATAGAAACCTTATTTTTTCCGGTTCACATCCGAACTAACCTGTTTTTCCATCGAGCAACACAATTATTCAAAAATTAAAACGTTCATGAGATAAAAATGAAAAATAATACTTATTTACAAGATTCTGGTTTGGGTTTTCGTACATCCATTATATCGAAAAACGATACCCATTTATCAACTTAGGCTTGAATTTGGTCAGAGAGGTTTTATCTCAAAATCTTTCCATTCAGCTTCAACATTTTAATAGTGCTTAGATTATTTGTTAGACAAGTATGGTCTGTACGGTACACCTGAAATAGGCTAAAATTGTTAAGAAGGCATAAAATTTGCTTCATGTGTTCTTTTTGTCACATAGAAAGTCTAAGGATAGGGTGCCAACAGATTTTTGAATATTCAAAAAAAACGGGCAACATTTTTTTAAACCCGATATTTTTCAAAATAGTAGCGATAATTGACTGTTTGCTTTTTATTATTCTGGTGGTTTTCATAGATTTTCCAAGACAAGAAATAAATATGAAAAGCCTTTTTTGCATGAAAAACCAAAATTTCGGTATTTTTCAAAAAATATCAGAGACACGGGAAAAAGTTTGTCATGAAAGTTATTTTTCTTGAAGACACCTACGAAATGATCTGTATTTATTTTTTGATATTTTGAACTGTTTTTCGAGTATTTTCAGAAATGTTCATTTAATTCGCAATATATTGTTATTATAAAAATGAAGAACCTCATTTTATCTCAGGCCTAAGATGGTTACAGTCTAAAATGTCAAAGGCATTTTTGTTAGAGATGGATTTTTGAATAGTCTGCACTGGAATATCCCGGTTTATATCATCAATTACGCACAGATTTTTGTAATGCACTCAAGTGATCTGATAAGACCAGCATGCCTAATTCGACGTATTGAGGAAAGTCTGGTTTTCAACCTCACCCTCCACGAATTATTTTACAGCCCAGTGCATGATGAGAGGTCCTACAACTTAAGGTGGAATCCGAACCACCAGAACCTCGTTTAAGGTACATAGACAAATTTCCGGAGGTACCGGCTCAGGGATCGAACCCCAAACTTTTAACGAGAAGTCCAAGCACCTAATCACCTGAGCCACCGAGGGTTATAATCTTGCGTACCTCGAATATATCTCCCTCACGATAAAGGGGGTAGAGGCTTGCTGAGCTTAGAGTGTCTTCATCGAAAAACGGTTCTGTCTACAGCCTGCTCAGTTCTGAACAGCACGGATTACCTTATGCGACTCGTACATCAACATGAAGTCGCCAATGCTGCGGCGTTTCTACACCATGCCGCAGAGGAGCTTGACCTCCCATTTAATTCCAGTGACACTACACATGCCCTAGCATCGCTAACACCTCTGGTGCTCAAAAGTCGTATACAGGAAGCAGAACATACGCTCCTACTAAGAGAACATGCTGACAAACCCCTTCATGGTAAGTTCTACGGCATCATACGTAGAGAGGAGCTCTCGATGGGTCTGTCCAACATGTTTCTCAAGTCCGCTGGATTGAGATCGGAGACTGAGGGATTTCTTTTTGCCTGCCAAGACAGCGTTATAGACACCTTAGTTTACCGCGAGCGCATAATGAATGTACCTGTAAGCGATACCAACTGCCGAGCGTGCAAGCAAGAGCCAGAAACACTTGGACATGTTCTCAGTGGATGCTCTAAATATGCACGCTACGCGTACATAGAGAGACACAATGCAGCTCTAAAAGTGTTATATTACCATCTTAGGCGTTTCTATGGTGTTGATCTATTGCCCGTCTTGCCATACGCCCGGGGGGAACTCGAGTCCATTGTGGAGAATGATCATTGTTAGATCTACTGGAATTTCTCATTCTCCACCACTCAACGTAACAGTGCTACGAAGCCTGATATTGTCCTCCAAGATCTGAAGAACAAGATCATTTACGTGATTGAATTCTCGGCACCAGCCGATGGTAATATCACGGTAAAGGAGGGAGAAAAACGAGCGAAATATCAAGCACTTCTTTTCGAGCCGAGTAGGCTGTATCAAGGCTACAAAGTCCATCTTATAATTCTCATACTCGGCTGCCTTGGAGGTATGAAAGTTTCATTTATCAGCCAACTCAACAAGATTCCGGCTTGCCAGCGTCAGGCTCATTCCATCGCGAACCGGATGCAAAAGGCTGTTCTTCTGGGATCACTCCATTTGGTCCGTCAACACTGTTCCTCTTAACATTCTACAAAGATTGGTAGCTCTAAAAAAGTATCCAGAGTTGAAACCTTCATCTCCAACTGTCTTGTCTGCCGCGTAAGGTCATCCGCGGCTAGAGACCTGACTCCAAGGAACAGTGTTGCCCGATTTTATCACGCGTAAATATCCCGCTCTTGCTTACCTTCTAGGAGAGAAGGAGCAGAAGCGGATGACGTACACGTTCCAGTAGCTTCGGGATTGGTTTCTTTAAGGAACCATGATTGTAGCTTCCGGAGCCTACAACTTCTCTAATAATAATAATATGGAGTGTCCCAGGACTCTATCAGTTATCGACGCAATCTGTTCATGGCTTGGATTGACTACCGTGAGGCATTCGATAACACGAACCATAAGCTACTTAAATCAAGCTCCTTGAGTGCCTGAAGGTGCATCCAGAAATAGTGAGATGCATAACGGAGCTTATGCTCTTGTGGCGGACAAGATTTGTCATAAAATCTGATAAAAGACAAGTGACTATAAGCTATATCACATATAAGAGGAAGGTCTTCCATGGTAACTCTTAACATCCTTGTGGAGGCGGTAAATAGGTACTTTAAAGCGATTGGCATGAGCTTTGAACTGGACAAGTGTGTCTATGTCCATTTACACCAAGGAAAATAAAGACTGGAAACTACATCGTCGCTTGACGATCAGGATGTTTAACTAATAGGCGGAAATACCATTCAACATCTTGGTAATGAAGAAACATATACATATCTTGTTAAACCGCAAGCGGAATTCCAAAATGTGCGTGTGTTAAAAATGGCCCTTGAAAAAAGGTAGCGTCAAATTCTCAGACAAATTTCGGCTTCCGAATTATCTGGAAAGAATAAGATTCAGGCGACCAATATGCTGGCCGTTCCTATACTGCTCTACACGTTTAGTGCAGTGAAATGGAACGTCCATGAGTTGAAGCAATTTGGCAGAAGCACATGCAAGATGATGACAATTCATCGAAGTCATCATCCTAGATCTTCCGTACCGCGAATTTACCTCCCTGGAGATAAAGAGGGTACAGACTTGCTAAGCTTAGAGTGTCTTCATCGAAGAACGGTTCTGGGTAGAGCCTTCTCAGTTCTAAATAACACAGATTCTCTTATGCGACTCGTACATCAACATGAAGTCGCCAATGCTGCGGCGTTCCTATACCGTGCCGCAGATAGGGACACCTTTGGTGCTCCAAAGTCGTGTACAGGAAGCAGAACATAAGCTTCTGTTAAGACAACATGCTGACAAGCCCCTCCATGGTGAATTCTAAGGCATTATACGTAGAGAAGAGCGGACACTGAGAGATGTTTGTTGTCTGTCAAGACAGTGTTATAGACACCATAGTTTACCGCGAGATCATAGTGAAGGTACCTGTAGGCGATTTCAACTGCCGAGCGTGCAAGCAAGAGCCAGAAACACTTGGAAATGTTCTCAGTGGATGCTCAAAGTTGTGGAAAATAATCAGTGTAAGATCTACAGGAATTTTTCATTCTCCACCACTCAACGTATCAGTGCTACAAAGCCATCATTCATTATATATATGTTACAGGCAAAGTCCGAAGTGCCGGCACACCGCAGTCTGCCTAGGCCCTCCGCGAATTGCCTGAGCGGTTTCAGGCAAAGTCCGAAGTAGCACCTTCACTTCGGACTCTGCCTAGGCAAATCACGAAGTGCCCGACAGGCGCAGGCAAAGTCCGGAGTAAGAATAAAACCTTCGGGGTTTACTTTTTCCGCTTCACAGAGCGCTGGCTCGGGAATTTACAATTCAAAATAGTCTACAGGTCGCAATTGTGAATGGACTTAAACATTTTTTTTAGAAATGATCAGCAATAAATTTGTAAGAAAGCTTATGGAGTATACCCTAGTAGCGAAATAACTGCAGACTGAAGCCAGCTGGGCGCTAGAAAAAGAAGAATCTGTTTGCAGCCTGGCACCCGACTGGTTCCGCTTTGGCGTGCTGTTCTGGCACCAGAGTCTGGTATAGCAGATCCTAGCCCAGACTGGTCATGACATACACCAGACAAAATTAAAATAACTTAAAATGGTACTAAATAGGTTTCTATAATAGTTTTACACTATATTTCCTCCCTTTCTGGGAGAATATATTGCGGAGATGTCACAACATTTCAGGAGACACACTGAAATATTAAAAACATAACCTCTTGTCGTATAAGTTTATTGCATGCTTGCATGTTTGGCCATACTTGTGAATCGTTCAAATTTCCGATTGCCAGATTTTCAATTTCATTCATTAATTTCTACATTAATTACTAGTGTTTAAACTAAATACCAGGATCTGTTTCCTTTATTTACCAGATTCTGTTTTTCGTCTGATCTGATCATTTCTCCCGCCAGTCTGGTCGACTAGGGGGAGCAGATGCTGAGCCAGGCTCTGGCCTTTGTCATACAAGCCAGACGTTGCTACTAGGGTATTTATCAATTTTTGTTTCAGTATAATTATTTATTCAATGCAAGTTTTTTTCTCGAAATAAAACAAAAAATAATCTCGATATGTATTATATTTAACATAGATAGATGTACTTAGAAAACATAAATAATTCATTTTTTATATTGTTATTGTTCTTTAGTATAAATAATTTCCGAATTCAAGCCTTTTCAGGAAAAACCGATTATTTAAAGCGAATTTACGGACTATATATTCCATACAAGTCTCCAGTCTATTATTTGTAATAATTACATTATTAATAAGAATAATAACAACAATAATATAATAATACAATAATAATACAACATTATACAATAATTATTAATATAATTAAATTAATAATGAATGATTATAAATTAATTATTTTATTATTTATTTTATTATTATTGATATTTTTATTAATGAATTAATATATTAATTATTCAAAAAATAAAAAATCCAAAACTAACCAAAAATCCCTTCGACATATTGGGCTGTAACCATCTTAAGCCCTGCACATTAATTTCAACAATAATAATAATAAAAATAATATGAGATAATAATATAATAACAATAATTAGCAAATAAAAAATCTGTCTTTCATTGAATATCTGGTTTTTAAATGGTTTATAACAACAATGATTTTAATTATTGAGAGCTTTCAGATACCGAATATCATTTTTAAAATCTAATTCTTAGCATATTCAAAGTTACGAAACTAATACGACATTGAAAGGAAATTTTGTTTTGAAGTGTAATTGCTAAGAATTAGATTTTAAAAATGATATTCGGTGTCCGAAAGCTCTCAATAATTAAAATCATTGTTGTTATAAACCATTTAAAAACCAGAAATTCAATCAAGGACAGATTTTCTATTTGCCAATTATTGTTTTTTTCTTTTCAAACTTTTTCTCGGGTGAACCCGGTTTTTCGTCATAGTCACGAACTAAGTCAAGTGACTGATGAGATGAGGATGTTATAAGTTATTTCAATACGTTGTTTGAAAGCATTTACGATGATGTTGTAGGTACAAAATTACAAGCATGGTGTAGTTTGCAGTTCGGCTTTGCCGCTGTTATCCTTACACAGCGGCTGTGAGTGTTGAAGGTGACACCAGTCGCCTCTGGAT
>CAKNXH010064463.1:608552-623034 GCA_932178445.1 Andricus quercusramuli | reverse complement strand
CTTGGACAACTGTGCACAGTTGTCCATCTGACCAACGACGTGCACAGATGTCCGTCTGGCCATCGACGTGCACAGTTGGGCACGTGCAAAGTTGCTACGTGCAAAGTTGACCCCATCCCGAACTGTATGGATCAATAATATTTTTGCGCGCCTAGCACAACCCAGCACAATTTTTAGATTGTCAAAATTCGCATTTCCAAAAATTTTGGATTCGAAAAATTATTTTAAGAAAAAATGAACTATTATTTCACCAAAAAATATATACCTGAGGTGAAAGTGTGTAGGACAATAATTGTTTTGCTCTCCTAGCACAACCCAGCATAACTTTCAGATTTTTGAAATTTGCATTTCGAAAAATGAAACTATTATTTCGCCAAATAATATAGACCTAAGGTAAAAGTGTGTGTGACAATAATTGTTTTGCACTCGTGGCACAACCCAGCACAATTGCTAGATTTTGAAATTTGCATTTTAAAAAATTTTGGATTTAAAAAATTTGTTTGAGGAAGAAAACCAGATTTTCACCAAAAAATATTGTCCTGAGTGGAAAGTGTGTGGGACAATAAAAGTTTTGCGCGCCTAGCACAACCAAGCATAACTTTTAGATTTCCGATATTCGCATTTTGACAAATTTTGGATTCAAAATGTCGATCAAAGTTAAATCCTCTAATACAGAAAAATTATTTTGTCATCACAGACTAGATGGAGATATAAATTAAAATTTATTAAATTCAATCTATTCAGAAAAAAATATCTTCTCCTTCCACTGCGCTGGGATTCGAACACCAGATTTCCGGACTGATATCAGAAAAAAGAGAATCTTACTCTAAGCTCTCTGTAGCTCAATTGGTTAGAGCACCTGGCCGAGATTCAGTTGATCTGGTGTTCGAATCCCAGCGGTGTGAAAGGAGAAGATCTTTTTTTCGGAATAAATTGAATTCAAAAAATTATTTTGAGGAAAAATGAAACTATTATTTCACCAAAAAATATTATCCTAGGTGAAAAGTGGGTAGAAAAATAGAAGTTCTGCACGCCTAGCACAACCCAGCACAACTTTTAGATTTCCAAAATTCGTATTTCGAAAAATTTTAGATTCAAAAATTTATTTTGAGGAAAAATGAAACTATTATTTCACAAAAAAAAATATAGACCTAAGATAAAAGTTTGTGAGGCAATAATTGTTTTGCACTCCTAGCACAACCAAGCACAACTTTCAGATTTTGGAAATTTGCATTTTGCAAAATTTTGTATTTGAAAAATTTTTTGAAGAAAGAAAACTAGATTTTAACTAAAATAATTGTCCTAGGTGAAAAGTGTAGGGGACAATAATTGTTTTGCATTCCTGCACAATCCAGGACAACTGTTAGATTTTTGGATTCCGCATCTTTGACATTTTTCTTTGTAACGTCTCAAAAAATGTTTTTTTGTGAATTTCGGTTCAAATTTTGATTTATTTTAATAATCTTTCACGGCACAATTAAGCACAAACCTAGGAAAATTCAGCACAACGTTTGTTCCTTCGAAAAAACAAAATAACGGTCCTGGTCCGGAAAAGTTTTTTTCAAATTTGGCTCCAATTTTGATTTTTTGAAACATTGTTTACGGCACGATTGAGCACAAACCTAGCACAATTCAGCACATTTTTTGGTTTTTTCCAAAAAACAAAATGGCGGTACTGGCCCGGAAAAGTTTTTTTTTCGAATTTTGGCACAAATACAGTGGCTTAGGCAAGCGTGACAAACAGCATGAGGGCCGCACTCTCAGCTTGTCAGTTGCATCAGGCTGCGGCATGCGTCCAAATCCAATAGAAATGATTCGTTCGACACTGCCTGTTTACGTTCGGAGTCCCTGTATTTGTGTCACACGCCACTCCGGGCCATGACGAAAACCGTGCATATAAAACCAGGTTCCAGTGAACGCAAAAAATAATTGATTTTACTATCAATTAAATTATACTATTGTATTAAATATGATAATTCAACTGAGAATAGTATTTTCATGACCATATAGTAGCGGTGTATCAAAATACAACTTATTATGTGGCAAACTATGAACGGATGTTTTTTTTTAATACTGAAAATGAGGCCGTATTTATAATCAGCCCATACAAAACCAGCAATAATCAACGTTTTTATGCAAATTATTCAATAATTGACTGAGATATCTAATGTAGATCGAAAAAAATGGATTTGCGATTTAACATTCTCGTCGTTGTAATTGACTATGATTTGTAGGTGTAAATCTTCATATGCCTTTGATACGAAGCCTGTCATAACCTGCTTAAAAAAATCATGTAGATTCGATTAAAAAGGATGTGCTTCAAAAATCGCAACTTTTTTGTTTTAAGTAAAAGAAGGTTTGAACCAGCTTGCTCCCAGTTCACAATTTAAACTGCATTTATTGACGGTAGAACCATTCAAATTCAACAATTCTGCGAGGAGATGAAAAATGAAAACTATACGAATTATTTGTTCATTCTAGATCCAAAATAACCCTTACTGGCCCTTTTTTCGCGTTATTATTATTCTCAATGACAGGGTGGCAAACAAAATTCAATTTTCAAAATTCCCTGACTTTTCTCTTATCTCTCTCTGACTAATTTTTTATTTTCCCTGGCCATTAATATTTAAGGACGAAAATTATAATCTTTTAACATGTTTAATCTAGAATCTTTTATGAATGAAAGGAGAAAAACCATTTCTAAATTTCAAATGTTTAATCTTTAATCTATATCTATCGTATAGATATGCTACAAATTCTGCAGATATATTGTTTCTTCATCAGAAATTCTCGAAAATCGCTGTAGATATGCTAATTTAGAGATAATTATCTCAAGTTTTAATTACAATTTTTAATAATGATCAGCATAGTTAAATTCGTCTTTTTATTACGAATCCAAGCATATCAAAAACTCATTTTTGATCAAAATTATGTTGTACCTATAGTTTCATCATCAGGACGAACGGCAGTCATAGAAGACCTGACGTTTGAATTTTTTCTCGAAAATCAGTGGCAAACCCACTTCAATAATTCCAGGACTTGTAGAACACACTTATACCTTTCTCTGACAGAAAAATCAAAATATCAAGTATATCAAGTATCAAAATAGAAGTGGCTTAAGTGACCTTTTAATTTTTAAAAGAGACTGAAAGTGATTATGCGGCAGGCCTGATTATTCTTGAAAGTTACTTAAAGTGGTTCTTGCAGAAATCCCCTGACTTTTGCAATTTTCTTTTTCAATATCCCTGACTTTTCCTGACCAACAAAATGCCCTAACTTTGCCCTGAATTCCAGGTTTCCCTGTCCTGCGGTTACACTGTAATAGCTTTAAAAAAAAATTTTGCTACCCAATTCTTCGATTTACACTCGTCCTAAATATAAATTAAATTATATCCCTAACAGCACGGAACGTTTTAGGATCGCGTGCCTGGAATGTCCCGTGGACACCTTGGGAACGTTCCAGCCACATCCCTGGAACGTGTCAAATGTCCGCTCCTTCTGAACGTTTCACTGGAACGTTCTAGGAACGTCCCACTGGGACATAAAGAGGACTTGCCACCATTCCCAGTGGGCATAGACGTTGACGAACATCATTAGATCGACTCGTCCTAAATCAGTCGAAATAACGTTCCTTAAACATACAATGTTCCAGAGACGTTTTAAGAAGGTATTTGGAACATGAAACTTTTTCATAACATTATTTATTGTGCCTTGGGAGAGTTTTTGGAACGTTCAAATAACGTCTTTCAACTTGTACGTCCAAGAAACGTTTTTAGGATGTTCCAATTATATTCTTAAATTTCGTGCCCACTGGATTGTTATTGTTAACAATAATTTAAGCGTAATTCGTAAGAGATAGGTAAGAATCGATGTCAATTTATAATATGGATATCATATTATAGTGCAATATATATGCGGTACTCAAAGCTCAAAAAGGACATAACCGTAAGTTCCCTTCAAGTGCCAGTAGGACCTTCCTGGAACGTTCTAAAGGGGCGAACATTTTACACGTTCCGAGGACGTGACTGGAACGTTCCAGTGGACCGTCCCCAAGGTGTTCGCGGGACGTTACAGGTACGTTCCTGGAACGTTCAGGGCTACTAGGGATCAAGGATTAAAATTAAAATGACTTTATTTTAATGAATCGGCATTCTTGCCAGACTTTGAAGAGAAAATATCTATGGGGTGTCTTATAAGTAAAAACATTGCTTAGTTTTATAATATCTACAACTTGAAATGGAATCAGTCCAGAGGGAAATTTTCTGTTAAATTTTTAATTGTCCAAAGTCTAGCGTCTTTAATAGAAGTCACTAAAGTGTCAGTCTGACTTCTTCATTCGAGTTCGATCTTTCCTCATTTAATTTCCATTGACAAATATATATTTGTGACGTGACAACCTCTCTGTTAAAGGAAGGCATTAACATAAATTTCCATCTACTCTATTCAAGCTCGTAGAACTTACTTCCAGTTTAAGTTCCTGGAGCGAAGCTTCGCTCGAGTCTGGGGAGACGCTTCACTCGCATTATTAATGTTACGAGACACGTGAACGCGATAGAGGAATGGTGGAATAGAGGAATGGAGCGACGCTGGAAGAGATGGTTAACGGCGGCTTGGGGTTGAAAAGGGAAAAGGGGTGGTTGGGAGGGTAGGAGGGAAGAAGGGTAGGAGACACCCGAACCACATGGCTCGGATAGTCCCTTAGTCCCACTAATTGTCTTAGGGACGTTCCTCTGGAGATTGTCTTAAAATGGAAGTACGTGTTCGAAAGCTCATTCGAGCGAATGCGATTAGACATAAGAGAATGGTACCGAACAAGTTTCCTCCAATCTACAAAATCACAGGAAAGACAGGGGGTTTCGTAATGTGGCGGCTTAAGTAAAATTTGGCATCCCTTAGAACTGAGACGCCAAGAGAGCTCTTTTTTGGGTTCCTTCTTAATTGGTTGACATGCTATAGTTGGCGACATAAAAAAAGATCTAATCTCTATAATTTTAGTCTCTTTATTACATTTTTCCTAGTGCAATGTCAGTTAATCGTTATTATAAAGTAAAAGGCTCATCATTAACTTGTGAGTGGATTTATGCCAGGAAGATCATGTACGGATAAAATATTTAGCTTAAGACAGATCACAGAAAAAAGTTTGAAAGTAGAAAAGAAAGTTTTTGTGCGTTTGTAGACCTAGAAAAAGCATTTGCCAAGGTGGATAGAAGTAAATTTTAAGAAGTCCTCAAAGAGTAAGGAGTCTATGGATGGCTCCTATAAACAATACAAACAATATCTTCAGGCAACAAAGCGAGTGTAAGGATTAATAGAAAACTGAGTGACTAGTTTGATATTATACAAGGCGTTAAACAACAATGTCTCATGTCCTCATGGCTATTTATCATATTTATGGAAAAGTGTCTAAAAATGGCCATCTCTGACGAAGAAGGTGTCGATTTTGAGACAGTGAGGGTACGTGGGTGAGATTTCGCAGATGACAAGGTTGTTATAGCAGAACCAATCGAAGTCTTCCAAAGAATGTTGATCAAACTAAATACAAGCATGAAAAACGTGGGCCTCAAAATTAACGTGGATAAACCAAAAATCTTATTGTTTGAAGGAAAAGGTGAGAAACTAATGTGCGAAATTGCCCCAGATGATGAGAGATTAGAAGAAGTTGATGAGTACATATATCTAGGTAGCCTATTCACTGGTGACGGGAAAATAGATGGAGAGTTATAAAGACGCATAAATGAGGTTCAGAAGGTTATCAGAAGAGCAGGCTCCATTCTCAGGAGTAAAAATATATCAAAAAAAGCTAAAATGGCAATACATAATTCTATATTTGTACCGACTGTGCTATACGGTAGCGAGACATGGGCCTGTCAAGAAACGGATAAGAGTAAAATGAGCGCGATTGGCATGATACCTTTGCGCGAAATTTGCGGGAAAACACTGGTGGACAAAGTGAGAATCGAAATAATCCTCAAAGAATGTGGTGCAAAAGAGACAATAGTTGACACATGGGGAAGAAATCAGTAAAGATGGTTCGGACATGTTGAAATAATGGAAGATGAACGTCTAACGAAACAAGTGTATACAAGTAAAGTAAATGACAGTATGCCCAGAGGCAGACCGCGGAAATAATGGTTAGAATGTGTGAATGAGACCTGAATCCGAAAAGACATGAGAAGTCATAGAAACAGGAGAGCTTGTATGAAAAAATGCATTGACGTGAAGGAAGCTAGAGAAGTATGTCAGGACAGATTGTGTGGAGACAAATAGTTTGTAAACAGAGTGGCAATAGAGTGAATGACGCCTAAACCAAATACCTTGTATACGAATGGGCCCACGTGGGGAAACCCTATACCCTATACCTCCTTCCCAACACTACTATTTTTAAACCGAGAGAGTCACGCCTACCCCGAAAGAAAAATGGCTTAATGGTATAATGATAATAATTTACTTGTAAAATCTTCAAAGGGTGTCGAGGCAGAAAGTAAGTTAGGTACAAAAAGTCTCTATTAGAATTCATACTGTGAGTTCTAATAGGGAACCTAATTTTGTTTTGTAATCTTTTTTTATTTCTAGGGGAGGAAATCGAAGAAATGTTTTTATCTGGCCATCAAGAATTATTGACTTGGTCGGAATGAAAAATTCAAAATCAAGGGAATTGTTCGAGCCCAAGAAGAAAATTTTGTTGGTTGGCATCTGCAAAAAGAAAGAAAAAAATGCTAATCGATTTATATCTTCTGACTGGATTGACCCAAATTCTGTGAGCGAAAACAAAATAGCTCTCATGTGCCTAGACACTTACTTTTTAAAAATGTGCAAACAAATTCTTTTTTTGAGTTAAATGCATACTTTTTTGAAAAATGTTTGATATTTCGCACTTTGAATTTGTTCGGCTTGATTCAAAAAAATATGCTATCATTTTGCTTCCATAGAAAAATTGTTTGTTGTGAAATTTATGTAACGGCCTTCTTAACAACTTCCATTATTTAATCTTTCTTTTGAATAATACTGCGATAAATTACTTACATCAAAGCAGTTTTTGGCAAACCTTCAAAACTCTCGTTGCTTTCGTTTAGAACATGTAACATGTCCCCAAATACAAATTCGCTCACGAAAAATGAGAAACTAATGACAGAAGAATTTTGTGAAGGTGAAGTCTACACTACCGGCGCCGGCAAGATTGCTTGTTGCCGGCTGTTTCTCGAGAAGAGCGAAATGAAAGTAAATTACGCATACAGTCATGCAAATACTTGAAAATATAATTTTCAAGGTCAAAACTGATGAAAATCATGTTTCTAAAAAGAAAAATAATCTGTTAGCATTTTTTTCATGAAAATAAGGTGAGCATAGACCAAGTATTTTCGGTATGAATATATGAATTTCGTTTAACATAACCGATTATTAATTTAAATCTAAAAAAGTGCTCATAATAATAGCGAAAAATTATCGATTTTATTATTTGATTGAATGTATTTTGAAAGAAAAATGAATATCTGTAACCAGTCACAGGGGTGCCTTTCCGCCCCCCCCCCCAGGAGACGTTGGAGAGGGGTATTTGTTTGACCAACATTATTTCTGTGACCAGTCACAGGGGTGCATTCCCGCCCACACAAAACGTTGAAAATGGGTAGTTGTTTGACCAACATGATTTCTGTGACCAGTTACAGGGGTACATTCTGGCCCTCAAAAGACGTTGGAAAGGGGTATTTGTTTGACCAACATTATTTCTGTGACCAGTTACAGGGTTGCATTCCCGCCCCCTACGAGACGTTGGGAAGGGGTAGTTGTTTGACCAACATTATTTCCATGACCAGTTATATGGATATCTACCCGCCCCCCACGAGAGTTTGGAAAGGAGTAGTTCTTGGACCAATATTATTTCTGCGACCAGTTACAGGGGTGCATGCCCCCCACGAGACGTTGGAGAGGGGTAGTTGTTTGACCAACATTATTTCTGTTACCAGTTACAGGGTGCCTGTTACAGTTACAGTGCCTTCCCGCATGGTCGTTAATCGCAATTCAAGTTTTAACATTAAAAATTATATTTGCAGGTATTTTCATGTCCATGTTCGTAATTTCGTAATAAACGCATCGAAATACATCAGTATACGAGGTTTCAAAAAATGTTGTAAACATAACATTTTTCTATGATAAATTAAAATTTAAAATTATCAATCTTTCTCGGGTTTCAATCGTGTGCGAAACTATGAATGTTGCCGACGTTTCGTGAACATTGCAGTTCAGTTCTTCAGGGCTGACCTGAAACTGAAGTTTCCGGTAATGTTGTTCTTATATATGTATTCTCTACGATGCCTGCAATTGGCCAGAGCACCCCATGGTGGGGTATGTTCGAACTTGATTGGCCAATCAAGTCTTTCTTAAAAAACCCGGGAGGACGGAAAGCCAAATCAGATTGGTATTATGTCCATTGTCCCTATTGATATTATTAGGGTGTTTTGAGATTTCGATTGCTTCTCTATGTTTTCTTGGAAAAATATTAAGGGCCATTCATTAATTACGTAAGGGTCCCGAGGGGGAGGGGTTTTTTTAAAAATATCTACATGACCTTACCTCGGGGGGAGGGGGGTTAAATCCATTCTTGCGTAATATCTTACTACGTCAATTATTGTTTCAATTCGAACGATCACAGTAGCTACATTAATTCTACTCAAACTACCCATTTTACAATTTTAAGAATCGCGCTTTTAGTAGACTAAAATGGCGGTTTCTCTCAGACTCTATTTTATTCGCTCTATCTTTAAGATTGTTTTAAATTTTGTCGCTCATAATATGTTGCGCAAATTATTCCTAGTTTGTAGGTTTTTACTTTTTATGACTAATTTTTTGTTTATTATGTTTCAAAGCTTATCTTTTATTAACTATTCAACGCTATTTAGAAAAGTTTTAAGTTAGATATTACGTAAGACGGGGGGCAAGAAATCTTATGTATACTTACGTGGGCGGGGGAGGGTGTCAAAAATGGTAAAAATCGCCCTTACGTAATTAATTAATGGCCCCTTACACGTCTTTGCGATGCTGGTTCTTTTCTCAAATAATATGCTATGTCCTGTTTCGATATGATGCTAAGCTAGTGCTGATTGCGTGAAATGTTTTAGCCTGACTTTACTCTCACGTTCCTTTACACGTTGGCTCACACCCCTCCCGGTTTCTCCAATATAGACATTGCCACAAGAAAAAGGGATTTTATATACTCTCGGATCACTGAGAGGTGACTTTTTATCTTTAGGTTTGTTTAGAAGTTGTCCTATTTTTGCAGGTGGCTCAAATATAGTTTGGATGTTGTGTTTATTGAGTATTCTTCCTATTTGTTCTGTAATACCTTGAATGTAGGGTAGGATGGTGGTCTTTTTTCTCTCTCTTTCTTCAGTAGGTTGTGTTGACTTGTTTCTTGGAGTGTATTTTCTTATTGCTTTATTAATTTGTTTGTTTGTGTAATAATTTTATATTAGGATTTGTTTAACATTTTATAGTTCCTTTTGTAAGTTATCTTCATCTGTTATGGAGACAGTTCTGTGTACAAGGGAGTTGATGACCGATTGCTTTTGAGATGGATGGTGGTAGGAGGAGACATGTAGGTATCTGTTTGTATGGGCAGGTTTTCTGTAAACTTCATGTCCTAATGCGTTATCAGATCTTTTGTGAACTAGTTGGTCCAAGAAAGGTAATTTTCCGTTTTGTTCAATTTCCATGGTGAACTTGATATTTGGGTGTAACTGATTGATGAAATAGAAGAAATTGTGTAGTTTATCTGGTCCATGTCTCCAGATGACAAAAGTTGTAACGTAACGTAACGTAAAGTAACGTAACGTTTTCAAAATTCGGGTATAAGCTTGGATTTGTTAAAGATTTTAGTTTCTAGATTCTCCATAAAGATGTTGGCTTTTACAGGTGAGATTGGAGATACCATTGCTGCTCCTGAGGTTGATTCGTGGAATTGATTATTGAAAGAGAAATGGGTATTAGTGAGACAGTGTTCTATCAAAGGTATGAGATCAGAGAGGAAGTTTGCAAAGGATTTAATAATGTCGATTGTATCAGAGATTGGTACTCTCGTAAAGAGAAATACTACGTCGAAACTTACTAGGATGTCTTGGGGTTGAATTTGAATCTGTTGTATCTTTCTGCGATGAAGTCAAAAGAGTTTCGTACGTGTGTGATAGAATCTCCTGTGAAAGGATTTAGTTTTTTTGGCAAGAAAGCGTGCTAGGTTGTAGGATGGTGAGTTTATTGCGCTAACGATAGTTCTGAGTGGAATGATGTTTTTGTGGATTTTTGGAAGTCCGTAAAGTTTTGGAGGGATGGAATTAGTAGGTATTAATTTAGATATTGTTACGGTGACAAGTTTTGAGTCTTTTCGAAGGGTTTTTGTTTTGCTGACTATTGTTTCTGTGGGGTATTTTTTAAGTTTTTTATATATATCGTCAGTTAGAAGGTCCATGATTTTGTTGTTATAGTCTTCTTTATTCATTATGACAGTTGTGTTACCTTTGTCTGCGAGTAATATTATGATGTTTTTATTCTGATCGAGTTCTATAATTGCTGTTTCTTCTCGTTTTGTTAAGTTTAAGGAGGGAAGTTGAGCTTGGCGTAGGATGTTGGCCACCATTCACTTTTTGGGGTGGAAGGGTATATATTGTGGATTGCAAATTACTGATAATTTCTTCTTCAGGGATTTTGGAGGGAGTTACTATAAAGTTATGTCCTTTAGATAAGGCTGAAATCAGTCCATTGCTAAGAGGATAGACAGAGATGTTTTTTACTGTGTTAGTTAATGGGGCGGGCGTGACGTACTGGAAGATATTATTATTATTATTATTATACCCTTGAGCCATTTCCCTTCCGGGGTAGGCGTGACTTGCTCGGTTGGAAAGTAGTGAAAAAGGTATATAGGTATGAGGTAGATCGGTATATGTGTATAGGGTAGATGGGTATATAGGTGTTAGGTATAGATGTTTAAGATTGATCTGGAGTTCTCGTGTTATTTATATAAATGACACGTTCACTCCGCAACACTGCTCCGACCCAGGTTGCTGATCAATCTCTCTAGCGATCACCCCAAGTGGGGAGCCTCACAAAATTGTTATGTATGGTTCCCCACTTGGGCCCATTAGTATCCAAGGTCTTTGTTTCAGGCATCATTCACTCTATTGTCACTCTGTTTACAAACTATTTGTCGCCACACATTTCTGTCCTGGCATACTACTCTAGCTTCATTCACGTCCATGCATTTTTTCATGCAGGCTCTTGTATTTCTATGGCTTCTTATGTCTCTTCGTATTAGTGTCTCATTCACAGATTCTAACCATTCTTTCGGCGGTCTACCTCTGGGCATTTTGCCATTTACTTTACCTTTATACACTTGCTTGGTCAGTCGTTCATCTTTCATTCTTTCAAGATGTCCGAACCACCTTAGCTGATTTCTTTCCCATATGTCAACTAGTGTCTCCCCTGTACCACATTCTTCGAGGATTGTCTCGTTTCGTACTTTGTCCATCAGTGTTTTCCCGCATATTATGCGCAGAGGTTTCATGCCGATCGCGTTGATTTTGCTCCTGTCCTTTTCTTGACAGGTCCATGTCTCGCTACCGTATAGTACAGTCGGTACGAAAATAGAGTTATCTATGGCCATTTTAGCTTTTTTTGATATGTTTTTATTTGTGAGGATAGACCCTGCTCTACCGATAACCTGCTTACCCTTATTTATGCGCCTATCTAATTCCCCATCTATTTTTCCGTCGTTAGTGAATAGACTACCTAGATATACGTACTTGTCAACTTGTTCTAATTTCTCATCATTTAGGACTATGTTGCATATTGTTTTCTCACTTTTTCCCTCAAACACCATGACTTTCGTTTTATTCACGTTAATTTTGAGGTCCATGTTCTTCATGCTTGTATTAAGTTTATTCAACATTCTTTGAAAGTCTTTGACTGATTCTGCCATAACAATCTTGTCATCTGCGAAAGCCAACCCACGTACCTTGATGGTTTCGAGATCCACACCTTTTTCGTCGAAGAGGGCAGTTCTAAGACACTTATCCATGAATATGATAAATAGCCACGAGGACATAACGCATCCTTGTTTCACGCCTTGCATAATATCGAACCATTCACTCTTTTTCCCATTTACCCTTACACTCGCTTTACTACCTGTATATATTGTTTTTATTGCTTGTAGGAGCCCTCCATTCACTCCATACTCTTTAAGGACTTCCCAAAGTTTACTTCTATTTACCGTGTCGAATGCTTTTTCTAGATCAATAAATGCACAGAAGACTTTCTTTCCTACTCTCAAACTTTTTTCTGCGACCTGTCTTAGGCTAAATATCTGATCTGTACATGATCTTCCTGGCATAAATCCACTTTGGACTTCCCATATTTTCTCTTCTGTAATTTCCATTACCCTACGGATAAGTATTTTTGAGTATATTCTACTTACGGTACTTAGTAGGCGGATACCTGTGTAATTACTGCAGTTGCTTTTATCTCCTTTTCTTTTGTATATTGGTACGATAATCGCTTTTCTCCAATCATCTGGGACTTCTCCCGTTTTGATACATACATTTATTAATTCGCACAACCTGTGAGGTATGTACTCGCCACCGTATTTAAGCATTTCAGCGCTAATATTGTCTATACCAGCAGCCTTACCGTTTTTCAAGTTCTTAATTATATCTCTGACCTCAGTGACACAGACTTTTTCAATTGGGTTTTCTAGTGCATTATGTTCTATGTCGCAGTTTTGTTGCCCTATATCTTCACCTCCTAATAGTTCTTTAAAAGAGTCTTTTAAAGCGTCTACTATTTCGTCTATATCGTATAGCATTTCGCCTTTGCTGTTTCTCATGCTAGCAAACTCTGTACTTTTACTTTCCTTCAACTGTTTATATAATAGTTTCATAATTCCTTCAAAGCAGTTTTTTATTTTTTTCTCTTCTTCTGTTCTGATTTTCTCTTCACTCTCTTTGACTAGTCGTTTAACTTTCCTATTTTTTGTGTCTGTAATCATTTTTAAGTCTAGTTCTCTCCTCATTGCTAAGACCTGTCATGTTCAGCGTTTTATTGTGCGCTTCTTCATTTTCTTTTTGGGCTGCCGCAATTTCACCGTTCCACCACGCATCGCCAGACTTTCTTCCTACAACCGCCGTACCACATACTTCGGTCGTAGTTTTGACAATGATATCCCGTAACAAAGTCCACGCGCCCTCTATATCTTTATTGCTTATAAGCGCTTCCCACGTTGCCCTATCTATGCGTTCAGTTAACCTCTTTTGAAACTCTGTTTACACTTATTCTATTCGTGTTTGTTTCGTTTTCTTTGTTTTCTTTGTTCTCCATCCCCGCCCTAAGTTTATTTTGCAGACTAAAAGGTAATGATCAGAATTGCATTCGGAACCCCTCATGACTCTTGTATCTTCAACTAGTTCTCTTATTCTTTCATCCGCAATAACAAAGTCAATTATGCTGTGGCTATTTCCTTTACGCCAGGTGTACATGTGGATCATTTTATGTCTAAACCAAGTATTTGTAATAAATAGGCCCTTTTCTAAGCATAAGCTAAGTAGCTTTTCCCCGTATCATAATTTTTTCTTGTTGGATCTCCAAAATTACCTAGCACCCTTTCTGTAACTGTATCCTGACGTTGGACACCGACCCATCCGTTCATATCTCCTAGCAGAATTATTCTTTCACCTTGATCGCAAATACTTATTGTATCATTTAGAGTGTCCCAGAAGGCGTCCTTAACTTCCCTGGAATCGCTATCAACTGGTGCGTAGCACGCTATGATAAATAATCTTCTGATTCCTACCTTCATTCTAGCCCATAGCAATCTGGGTGATACAAAATTATGCTCTATGAGATGATGTCTTGCTTTTTCATTCATAATTAAACCGACCCCTTGACTACGATGTGATTCGCTATCTACTCCTGACCATATTTCACAACCGCCTTCCAACACCCCATTTTCTATGTTTCTAAATTCGCGACCCTTTTTCTTTGTCACAGGTACACAAGGAATATCTAGTTTCCTTATGTGCATAGTTTCTCGCAGTTCTCTTATCTTAATATCACTCACTCCTCTAGCATTCCAAACACCCAGTCTCCATTCATCGCCCGAAAGTCGACCTTTGCGTTTTCCGTGTGCATGCTTTTCGTCAATCCAAGCTTCAGTCCATTCCGAGGCTACTTTATTGTTTGTATTATTCATGTTTAGATTGTACTCCCAACTATCACCTGTATGCGCGAGATTTGTTTTGCGAGTCAAAATCATGTCCGAATTGAGCAGTGATTGGTCTTATGGTGGAGTCAAGCTGTAACGTCAGTCCCACCAAAACTTCTGTTACTGGGGGGCGGGCGGATAAGGACATGAGAAAGGAAACCGAGAGTCTCAATAGGTTGGTGATTTATGCTGAGAAGGTCACCAGCCTTAAGCAGCGTTTTATTAGATAGGAGTTGGCCGGCC
>CAKNXH010064463.1:587422-608152 GCA_932178445.1 Andricus quercusramuli | reverse complement strand
GCGAAATGAGAAATATTTCAAGTTTTTTGATATGTGAAACATAATCTGTCTCGTTACGAAAAAAATCACTAAAGTATCAGTTTACTGAAAACGAAAATTTATTTAAAAATTATTTTCCTAGAATTTTTTATTTTAGATATTGTTCAAAATGTTGCCCTGCATGTTCAACACATAATTCAGCGCGCCGCACAATGTTGCTTGACAATTTCCGAAGGATATCGGGGGTAATTACGGCGAATGCTTCTTGTAGCCGATTAAGAAGTTCTTCCCTGGTATGCACCGGCGTCTGATAAACTTTTTCTTTTAGAAATCCCCATAAAAAAAAGTCACAAGAAGTAAGATCAGGTGATCTTGGTGGCCATTGAGCAAGTGGACCGCGTGTGCCAATCCAAGCATTGGGAAACACATTATTCAAAACTCTTCTTGCAACGACCGAATTGTGTGCAGGAGCTCCATCTTGTTGGAAAACGAGTCTCTGACGAATATTCAACGGTACATCTTCTAGAAGGCCAGGCAATTGATTCTCCAGGAATTCGGCATACATTTCACCATTCAAATGTCCCTCGATTTCAAACGGACCAATCTAGTGTAAATTAGTTTACAATAATGTACGGAGGGATCAGGAATAAAGATTAAATGGATTGTATTTATGAAATGAAAGGTTACCACATGTTCCTCCACAATGCCGCACCATAAATTTATACTGAATCGGTTCTGAGTATTTCGGGTTGGAAGTGTGACATGAGGATTTTCGAAATCATAATGATGCCAATTTCGGGAATTAAAAATTCCATTTCTTGTGAAGGTGCATTCATCAGTAAACATAATGCTCTTTACAAAATTTGGATCATTGGCATGTCGTCCTAGCAACCAGTTGTAAAACTGTAGGCGTCTGGGAAAGTCATTTTCTTCCAACTTTTGCACTCTCAAAAAGTGATACGCATGGAGATTACTCTTTTTCAACACCCTTTGGCAAGTACTGTAACTTGTTCCATGCATTGCGGCAAGACCCCGTATACCGATGGAAGGTTCTTCAAGAACACTATTTACAATCGCGTCTTCATCCTGCACAGGCAACTGCATTCCTGCATCTCCTTGCCCATAGCCTCTTCGAACAGGAACTAAATTTCCTGTTTCTCTCGCTCTATTCACTAAATGCAAAATTTGTTGTGTGTTAGGGGACCTTCGGTTTGGAAACCTTAATGCGTATTCTCGTGCAGTTGCATTCCCGTTCCGCCCACATTCGCCATACATTATTAACATTTCGGTATACTCTTCTGAGGTATAATTCATAATGATTTCACTTTAAATTAACTTTTGTGAGATTGCACTGTCGTATCAGTGAATATGCAAGTGTCAGTTTCGGGGAAACGACAGATGAGTGACAGCTTCTAATTTTATTCTATGAAGTTAGTTACTTATATCTTACTTTTCATTTTGAAATTATTCTTTATTACAGAACTAAATCATTTCTTAAACTCTTAGACTCTTACGAGATTTTAAAAATTGTGAAGTAATTGAAAGTTATGAGATTCCTTATTATTTACAGAAATAATGAACTACATCTGATAAATGTTTATGACATCGCTTTCGCGGGGGTTTTAGGTAATTTTTCACCTGAAGAATCCAACTAAGAGTCTGGTTTTGACGGAGGAATCTCATCAGCTTCTGGAGAAATTGCTAAGTATGTTGAGAAAGGAAGGTTCCTGTTTTGGTCGCGTTTTTACGACAAACAGTCATCTGCCTCAAAGAATAAAATCCCTTGCTTGAATTCTTCAGTCATAAAACTGGGCGTTTATAAAAGTCGAGCGAAGGTATTTCTTTATTTTAAGAAATAAAATTAAGTTTCATGACTTCGACTTCGATAGACATTTGTTTTAAAATTTGGAAAGTTTCTACATTAGCAGGGCCTTCTTTCATTTCTTCGTTATTCGAAGTACTATCCGGAATTGGATTGAGAAATTAACATTTGAATACAATCGATGACATTCAAAAAGATTTTAAATATTCAAAAATGTTACAGGGCATTTTAAAGAATTCTGTGGAATTCAAGAATCGATTACATCATCACTCGCTGGAAGCTAAGTCCTCGACAGAACTTGACTAATTGGTAAATAATTAGGGAATTTAGAGAAGTTAAAAGTTTTCAAATACCAAATAATTCAATTTGTATTCTCATAGCTTGAAAAGTATTAAAAACTTTATAAATTATAATGAAAAAATTTTGATCGAAATTCTACGGAATTCGGGAGAATTCTGTGGAATTCAAATAACAAGTTCAGCTTCATTCACTGCTAGCGTAGCAGTCGATCTAAGTTGACTAATTTTGCCGAATGCAAAGAATTCAGGAGGCTTCTACGGAATTCAAAGCAAATTATGCATTTAATTTAGGTAATGAACTCCTCGAGAAATGTTTTGCAATTCTGTTGCCAGTGAAAGATACTTGATAATTTTCGAATCTCGTTTAAGTGTGAAGTTGCACCAAAGAGACAAAACTTTCTGCAAAAATAAACGGAGGGGAAATTATACAATTTGAACAGGCATTCTCATACTAACCGAACAAGTCGTTCTTTTCCATTCCTTGCAGAATTTCAGTTACTTGTATTTTAACAAAATTAACAATGACCATAAGATTACAGAATGGAATGAACTTACTTTCGTGATAATTTATTTAGAACCCTAAGTAAGTAGTGTATTTGCTTCAAGTTTTATGATGATTTTAATTTACATAACATTGAGACTCTTTTAAAAAACAGAAAAGACTTTGGTTAGAACGAGTAAATAAAAATTCTATTGGAATTTAAGTCCGCAGAATTTGAAACAAGATATTCGATTTATGCATTGCATTTTTTCATGAAACTGCAGCTAAAAATGAATTTTGAAGTTGAGATTTGCTATCTGTAATAATTCAGTTTAGATTTAGTTAAGATTTAGTATTTAAATCTGGAGATTCCCTAAACAAGTGGCAGTGATATGTTTAACGAACTTCACGTTGTTTCGAACCTCTTGTCTCTGGTCTGACTGTTACGACTTTTTTTACTAACTTGAAGTAAGACATCAACAGTTCTTTCGCGCAAGATGCTCATGAACGCGCGAGAATAACAACCTCCTATTGGCTCGCTGCAATTATCAATAGTTTAAAAACTATTGAGCGTACAACATTTTGCCATTGTGATTTGTGGTTTGGTTTTTTACAAGGAATCTGTATATACAAGGTGTATGATGAAGTGTGAATCACCCTGTATACCCTTCCACCCGAAAAAGTGAATGACATACGGCATTGGGTGGCCAACCTCTTACGCCAAGCTCAACTTCCCTCCTGAAACTTAACAAAACAAGAAAAAACAGCAATTGAAGAACTCAATAAGGATAAAAACATCATAATATTACCCGCAGACAAAGGCAACACAACAGTCATAATGAATAAAGAAGACTATAACAACAAAATCATTAACCTTCTAACTGACGATATATATAAAAAACTTAAAAAGGACCCCATAAAAACAATAGTCAGCAAAACAAAAACCCTTTGAAAAGACTCAAAATTTGTCACCGAAACAATATCGAAATTAGTACCTACTAATTCCATCCCGCCAAAACTTTACGGACTTCCAAATTCCACAAAAACAACATTCCACTCAGACCGATCGTTAGCGCAACAAACTCACCAACCTAGCACGCTTTCTTGCCAAAAAACTAAATCCTTTCACAGGAAATTCTATCACACACGCACGAAACTCTTTTGACTTCATCAGAAAGATACAACAGATTCAAATTCAACCCCAAGACATCCTAGTAAGTTTCGACGTAGTATCTCTCTTTACGAGAGTACCAATCTCTGATACAATCGACATTATTAAATCCTTTGCAAACTTCCTCTCTAATCTCACACCTTTGATAGAACACTGTCTCACTAATACCCATTTCTCTTTCAATAACCAATTTCACGAATAAACCTCAGGAGCAGCAATGGTATCTCCAATCTCACCTGTAAAAGCCAACATCTTTATGGAGAATCTAGAAACTAAAATCTTTAAAAAATCCAAGCTTATACCCGAATTTAGGAAACGTTACGTTACGTTACTACTTTTGTCATCTGGAGACATGGACCAGATAAACTACACAAGTTCTTCAATTTCATCAGTCAGTTACACCCTAATATCAAGTTCACCATGGAAATTGAACAAAACGGAAAATGACCTTTCTTGGACCAACTAGTTTACAAAAGATCTTAAAACACATTAGGACACGAAGTTTACAGAAAACCTGCCCATACAAACAGATACCTACATGCCTCCTCCCACCACCATCCATCTCAAAAGCAATCGGTCATCAACTCCCTTGTATACAGTGCTGTCTCCATGACAGATAAAGATAACTTACAAAAGGAACTACAAAATGTTAAACAAATCCTAATACAAAATGATGACACTAACTAATTAATAAAGCAATAAAAAAATACAGTCAAAGAAACAAGTCAACACAACCTACTAAAGAAAGAGAGAGAAAAACGACCACCATCCTACCCTACATTCAAGGTATTACAAAACAGATAGGAAGAATTCTCAACAAACACAACATCCAAACTATATTTAAGCCACCTGCAAAAATAGGACAACTTCTAAACAACCCTAAATTTGCCACTCCCATGGCCATATTCGTAATCAGTGCATAAAAATACATCGCTACACGCTTTTCGGAACTTCACATCCAAAGAGAAAAAAAAGCCGGCAACCAACAACCTGGCCGGTGCCGGTAGGCTAGCCACTACGTTTTGTGAAACACTTATGCTTGTACGAATCATTTGTATCAAGTTGAGGAATTTTAAAATTGTGAATAGAAGTCGATCTCACAGATCTAATATTTTACGATACAACTCGAAAATATTCACGTTTAAAAATATTTAAAAAATATATAAAATCATTATTTTATATTAATGTGTTAGTGTTAATAAACTCACAAGAATTTCAATTATTTTAAGTTAAAAAATTTTGAAAAATGTGCGTCGTACAATTTTCGTGTAACCAAATTCGGTGACACTTTTCTTTGATGATTTCGAACAAAATGAGAAGAAAATTGAAAATGTGGCTACACTGCCAGATAGAACGCAAAATAAAATATTTCTTAGTCTTTTTCAATATTTTACGTCCACTCTGAATATTTGTTAAATAATTTCGAAATTTAATATCCTACACTGCTTAAAAAATTCCAAACACTTCAAATATGATTTTTTTTTAAATGGGTTTCGAAACGGGATATTATTTTAGTGTAGGCTTACAATAGTCAAGATCAATCCAATAAATAAAAACAGAACACATTAAAATGTCGAGTAACTGTGATTGATTAATCGAAATTATTGTTTGTCAATTCATTAATTTTTGCAAGAAGTGAAAGAGTTTATTTAATTTTTAATAATTTATCACTATTCAATCATTATTTTCATTCTAATTAATTTGTAATTAGTGAAAACTATAACTGTGTACACTGAGAAAAAAAATTTTTGGATCCAAAGAAATGCATTTCTTTGATTGTATTCATTCGAGTCAAAAAACCGTTTACTTAATTGTACTGAATATTTTTTAAAAGCAACAAACTGGTGCATTGATTCAAAGAAATAATTTCTCTGAGCGCCATTTCTTTGAAACAAAGAAATATTTCTTGGCCCCAGAATAGGAGATAATTGAATCAAGAAATTGATATCTCAAAAACTAAGAACCTATTTCCCTTGAATCTTGCGTTCGCATCCAAAGAAATAATTTTTTAGTTCAATAATTTTGAACCTTTGAATTAAAACATATTTTATTTGAAATAAGTAACTCATTGATGCGTGAAGCAAATATTTTGGTTTCTTTAAATCAAAAAATTATTGACATAATTGAAAGCAATATTGATTAAGTGAAAGCGATATTTCTTTCATGTAAGGGGATTGATACTGTTGTTCTAATAGAAAATGTCATTAGTCGAATAAAGTAATTTGCTCACTTAAGTAATAATTTATTCAATTGGAAGATATGTTTCTTTTGATAAATAGAGTGAAGCGATTTATCCCCAATAAACATTTCCTTCAAGTGAAGAAATATATTCTTGAAAGAACTTCATAGAGCATTCGTTCGAAAAAATATTTTGGTAAAATTCCTTATTTGTACCGAGTAGTTCAGGACTATGCCGCCAGGTGCGCAGAGTTTATAGTCTCACAATAGAAATGGATTCTCCAGTCTTTAAGTAGGCCATACATTTTCTGCAAAGATATAATCTGAAATATGTGGTGATTGGTGTTTATCAGTCTTCCTAAGCATTGGTCAGTTGGTCTTGCTTGAAATTCTTTTTCCTACTCCGCGAAATGAAAATAAATATATTATTATAAATTATAATCATTATAATTGCATTTAACTTTTTATTTCAAAGAATGAACCTGCTTAATTTTTATACTTTGTCTACTTAACATTTTTAAACAATAGAAGAACTATCTGTTTGAGTAAATTGTTTTTTGAATCAATTAATATTTTCTCAACTCTATTACGTCCTTTTTGAAAACAATATGCCGCAGCTTAGAAACAAATAAACATTTCTTTCCGTTGAAAAAAATTTCTTCGCTGCAAAGAAATATTTAGTTTACCAAAAAATACGCTTATTTGAATTAAAGAATCATATGTTTGGATCAAAAAAAACTTTTACTCAGTCAGAGTAACGTTTATTTGTATGTAATAATTATCTTCTTGAACTTACACCATACTTCTTTACATCACGGAACTCACCTATCATATCAAATACTTGTTTATTACAGTCAATAACAAATCTATTTCGCTCAACGAATATTTCGCAGTGTCGAGTAAGTATTTCTATGCCTTAAGCATGGCGTTCCTCAGATCCAAAAAAAAAGATTTCTTTAATCTGAAGAAATATTTCTTCGGCCATATTCTGCTCTACCATTTCTTTGAATCAAAGAAATTTCCTTTGATTGAAATAAGTTTTTTTTCAGTGTATTAGCATCAGCGCTACCAGACTTACACCGCGAGGAGGTACCCTGAATGCAGACACCCGTTAGTCTGATAAATAAATTTCACCTATTTCTTTGAAAATCAAAATCCTGACATGTTGGAGTTTTTTAGACTATGAATTCGGATTCAGCAACCCCAAAAACATATAGTAAACATGGTCTGACCCCCAGACTCGGAAAAAAATTTCATGAGGTTTTTTGAGGTTATGTCGAAACCCTGACTTGCTGAGATTTTTTTACCTCGTGTTCGGATTCAGCGACCCTGAAAACAAATAATAAACATGGTCTGACCCCAAACTCGAAAAAAAAATGTATGAGGTTTTTTCAAGTTGTGTCAGAACCCTGACGTACTGGGGTTTTTCGAACCTCGGATTCGGATTCAGCCATCCTAAAAACATATAGTAAAAACAGTCTGACCTCCAGACACAACAAAAGATTTTTTTATTAGGTTTTTTTAGGTTATGTCAGACCCCTGACGTGCGGGGGCTTTTTGGACCTCGGATTCGATTTCAGCAACCCCAAAAACAGATAGTAAACATAGTCTGACCTCCAGACCCGAAAAAAGATTTTTTTTTGTGGATGTGTAATTGCATCCCATATATTTATTTAATTTTTTTAATTTTGAAAAATCCAGTTCTGTAAAATCTGTTTCACCAGAACTATTATTATTATCATCATTGAGATAGATGAGCCAAAAGAAGTTCCAAGAAAAATTGTAACATTTATTTTACACACCATATTTTTAGGTTTATCTTACGTTGAATACAACACAGTAGGACCTCTCGGATCGGACCTCGAATTTTTAATTTTATAAGTTTAAAAATCTAGATATGTGATAATTATCTATAATTTTTGTAACTATTTGTTAACGTCGTATGAAAATTACAAGTTGATATTATTAATCATACTAAACTTTGAACACAAAAACGAAAAAATCGAGGTCCGATCCGAGAGGTCCTACTTTACTGTAAAAGTAAAATCTAGAACTGAATTCTCAAAAATGATAGCCCCAAAAATAAAAATATTATCTAATCGTCAGTATTTTTTAACAACGTATAACAATTTTTTTAACTAAATAGTAAATCAAGTTTGAATAAAATTTTAGTTGATAATTGTTAATTGTCCGAAAATCAAATGTCATTGTTTGCCTGTGACATTTCGTACCATTTTACATTTATCGCTGCTTGACGCGTGAACCGAATGGTGGGTGATGGACGCTCGCGTCGCCATTTATACATCAATGTTACCCTTCGCACCTATATTAAAGATCGACAATGAACATGACGTTAACATTGAGTGGCAGGTAAAAAGAGTTTGAATTTTCGAATGATTGTGAATCGTGGAATAAATTTAATGAAAATAGAATCATTATGAAAAGCAATCAGTTCACAATTCAGATGATTCATATTATAATTAATAGAGGATCAATATATTATCGTGTCTTATTTGTATATAAACAAATATCAAATTCTAGAAAATATACTGAGAAAAAAATTAATATATTTCATGCAAAGTGATTAATGATCTTAAAAATTAAACGCTATAAAAAACAGCAAGTACGTATGGAATTAAAACTAATAATCGCTGGAGGATTGTATTGACCCTGAATAAAAAATTTCGTTGGAAATTTTGATGTTCGTTTTTGGTTTTAGTATCTGGTATATTGAAAACAATTCAATTGGTTTGAACGTTCCGGCATACAATAGTATTATTAGTGAATTTTGATCAATCTTTAAATAATTACAAAATTTCTTGTGAATTGAGAACTGATAAAAGTTAGTCTTTGGCTAATATCGCAATTGGAAATATATATATAAAATTCTTATTCTTATATGAATAAATGAAACTTTAATGCATTTTCTGTTATCATTAAAAATGATTCCTGTAAAAGTAAAATTGATCTATGTATGTATTTATTAATTTGATTAGGCCATTCGCCTGTACGCATGAGATCGTATACCACATAGCGACGTATATTTGATAAGAACAATTTTTAAGTTTGTTGTATAAAAATTTATCTCAAAATATAATAAAAAAATTGTAATTTGTTTGCAAAATGGGTTTAAAACGAAAATTATATATTGTATATATATCACCGCCATTTATATTTATCTGTCACTTTCTTCCCTAGGGTTGAAAATTCGATTTCCGACCTGCTTCACAGGCATCGAAAGTTGAATTTCCGATTACGGTATGATGAAAAAAAAAATTTTATTTCGTGTGACGTGTGTAGAACAGGGCAAAATTGGTATTTCTTCAAGTAAAAATTATATAAATAGGCAACAATAACAAATAGCTCGATGTTGAGAATGTTATTGTTAATTGCATTCATTTTTCACCATCTCTCAAAATTTTCATCAATTTTTTATAAATAGTTTACAGAAGAATAATTTGTTAATCAAACGATTCAGAAATGTTCAATCGCACATTGTAAAGAAACAAATATATTTTTTTCAAAAATTGTTATGACGTGACTTAAGGGATGGGGGTAGGGTTTTAGAACAAATTTTCTTGACCACATTTTTTTATTTTATTTTTCTGGATGTACAATATCTCAAGAATATTGTGCCCAAATTTCAAACGAAGATACAGCGTTTCAAGCGACTTGGCATTGATGATTCTGTTAAAGTATAAAAAATTATGCACATTCATTGATGCATAATTTTTTATTTTTGAGAAAAAAACTTTAAATCGATTTTCTCGAAAACAACGTTTTTGAAGTCCGTGAACATCAGAACTCAAAATCTACTTGACCGATTCTTTTAAAATTGGGTACACTTTTTCTACACATAATTCAACAGGTAATCAGGAAGAGTTTTTTTTATTTTAACAATTTGTTTTTATTTTACAATAACAAATTAATCGATTTTTTTAGCGAAAATCGCGTTTTTGGCTTCAAAATGCTATTTAAAAAAAAAGCTCTCTGATTACCTGGGGAAACATATCACCTTCTAAATGCATTTTGGTTTTTTTGTTTCGGATGATCCAGTAACAAGTTATGATGTTCACGGCGCAACAACTTTTTTTCGAGGCGTCTCGGGAGATTCGCTGTCACGGGGTTCCTTTTAAATATTTGTTATTGCAAATTTGTCTAAAAATACTTCAGATACAGTACCACAACATTCAATTCAAATTAACAAACCAGCATAACTGATATCTCAAAAAAAAAACTTGAATATATGCGTTTTTTCGCCTCTAAAACCCTACCCCGCCCTTAATACTACTGACTGTATTATTTCTCAATACTTAGTTTTAATTTTCCTTTCAAAATTATAAATAGTAGGCTCACTTGGGAAATTTCTACTCCATTATAAAACATCTGACACAGTAAAATTGCCGACACTAGGAAATTTTCGAATCTAAACAACTAAGAAATTGTTCTATAATAAAATAATACGAAAATGTTTCAAGTACTTTTATTTGATATAAATTGTTTTTTATTATGTAATGATTAATAAAGTCATTTTTAATTGTTGAGATGAATGCATTTTATAATCCTGAAATTTTCTCACGTCAGTAACGATATGTCCGATATTTGATAATGTCGGAAATTTAATTTCGGGTATTATCTATTATCGGGAATTCTCAAATTCGGTCCGAAGAATTCAACTAATTTTAGCATTTCAATTTCCATAATACCAAAAATCTATAGATTCAATTATTAAATCAATACAATCAATCAAAAAAATTATTTTTCAATAAAAAGGTTTTAAAAACTTATTTTTCTGACTTGAAGAAAAAATATTGAATTACATAGTACAAAAATAATATTTTCAGCAAAAATCGAAAAAAATTTGTTGAAAACAAATTTTTTGAAAACAAATTTTTTTTAAGGGGTATTTCACAAAATATGTGATACGTTTAGGGAGGGAGCGGTGTTTAAAATTCCTGAAAAACGTCTCACGTATTTTGTGAATCGGCACAAAGAACTTATGTAAAGCACGCAGGTTTCATAATTTTTCTTAAATTACATTTTTGAATATAAAATAAAGAAGTACAAAGAAAATTAGGATAGGAATTTTTTGGAAATCGTGATTTTTGTAAATCATATTTTTTGTTCAAACACATAAAAAATCACTTTAAAAAAATGGTTCGAAGTAAAATCCTTGTCAACTTGTATTTTCTATCCCAAACAAATAAGTAATGAAAGTTAACAAAAATCGATTGTGGAAAGGTTTGTACGACTCCAGCGTGGAATCCATTGTATGTATACACATTCAATCCATGCATTTTTGAGAATTTGAGAAAAGAAGAAAACAAAAAAATGAATCAATAAAAAATACATCTAAATCATGTTCGATTTTTTAAAACTATTTATTAAAAAGACACAACCCAGGCTAGTGTGCAGGTTATTTAATCAATTATTTAATTCAAAAATATAAGATAAAAATTTATTGTTATCTCAAAGGGGGAAATGAAAATTGGAAAGATTTTCGGTATCAACTCTTGGTTTTACTGTGAGCCGTTTCTAAAAAAAATCGATGATTCTCATACCATGCATATTCGGTTCATTTCGTGCATTTTTTTGTGATTTAATAAAATTTTTTAAAAATCATTTACTTTTCAGATTAAAATAATAGAGGAATATAAAAACGAAATTGTTTATATTATAATGAATTGATTGAATTTTGAATTTTGAGTATAATGAAAAAAGTAGAAACTGTCAATATATTTTTTAAATATTTCACTTTTTTACGTTTCGGTAAATGTATACATTTAATAAAGTCCTTTGGGTGTATGATCTCACGCTCTCTATCGAGTAATTCTCAGAGGGTCAACTTTCCATGAAAGTTGTATCGGGTAAACTTTCTGACAGGAGGATAGATTGTTTGTCCCGAGGTGGGACCATCCAGGAGTTGTGGGGATTAAAAAACTGTTCCAATCCTCGGAAAGACTTGCCTGGTGGGATTTGAATCTCGATATACTTGTTTCGATCTAGAAACAGCCGTCTCCATCGTGGTAAATTCTTGTTTCGTTTCCTCCGCGAAATCAGAACGAACCCTCGAAAACCACTTTCGATCCCTGCCTGCTCCAGGGGTGGGAGTTGCTTGACCAGCGGTCAACGGTGGGAAAGAGCCGCTTGTACGGAACCATTCGACGGAGTAATTGTCATCGATCCTCTCCACTATTTGAAATTAACATCATCAAATAATTAAAAAACTGAAAAAAGTTTTTTTTATTATTATTATACCATTAAGCCATTTCCCTTTCGGGGTAGGCGTGACTCTCTCGGTTGGAAAATAATAATGTGGGGAAGGAGGTATAGATTTTTTAGATTGATCTAGAATGTCCGTGTTATTTATTTAAATAACACGATCGTTCTAAAACACTGCTCCACCCAGGTTGCTGATCAATCTCTCTAGCGATCACCCCAAGTGAAGAGCCTCACAAGGTTGTCATGTGAAGTTCCCTACTCGGGCCCATTAGTATCCAAGGTCTTTTGTTTCAGGCGTCATGCACTCTAAAAATTAAGAAATTAAACAAGTTTTTACGAATAAATAAATAAAAAATATATAAATAATAAAATTGTACCGAGTTGGTTTTCATGAAATAATGAACACTTTTCGGATCTTTAAAAAATTAATTACGAACCATACGTTCTTTACTAAGATTTATTTTACCCAGGACAGAAAAATTGAAAAAGAATGTGAAGAAAACCTACTTCCGGAACAAAATTATTTACAAATTAAAAAGGGGCAAATTTAGTTTAATATGAAAACACAGTATGCCATGTATATTTGTATAAATACAAGACTGGTTTGAGTAAGTCGCCATCTTGGATCCAGTTTCTCAAAGTAGGCACCCCAGAAAATTATATTGTGTGTACCTGTAGACTACAAGAATAAAATGTATACGACTACCTTGCTATCTCAATATACTTGTTTCGATCAGCAATATAAATTTCCTGATGGCTAACTTTGAAGAACTCGTAACATCAACAGGTTTTGCCTTTCTCGATTTCATCCCTTAAAAGGGCACCCTTCTAATGTTCCTCGAGTAGACTTTATGTTCTCAGGAAATTTCCCTTACATCTACAGTGCATATACAATGTATACTAAATTGCTCTCTTAAAAAAATTCTTGTGTTTATGTTCGGACAGGATTTACACGAGAAAATCTGTCAAGATTTTGTCAATTCCTGGAAGAATTCCGCGAGTAAATCCTGTCCAGAAATAACACAAGAATTTTTTCAATAGGATACTTTGTGTTAAAAATAGAGAATTCTTCCTATTGCAGCATTGTTTTTCAGTAAGTAAGTTCAATTTTTTTACTAATCTGTCCAAAATTATATTTTCATTCAATATCACTCTCACCAGCATTGAACTAATCTTCTATATAGATAAATCCCGTTCTCTCTGTGTACTTGAACTTTCTTCTACTCGCCCTTCCGTTTTTTGAATTAAAAATAAAAATTTTTCGAAAAATATTTGCATATTGTGACCAATATCTAGCAGAAATCTAAGACTCCTTCTTCATCACTCTTCCTTTTTCCTGCAATATTCTGTCAAAACTTAAGTTTACAGAGAAAAAAAAACATTAATTATTCTAACCGACATCCACCTGGAACCTACGGTCTCTTGATAATAGATGAACTTTGCATTCTGCATGTTTTATATACAAGAAAGTGTTGAAAATCACACTCTATAATTATGTTTCATCATGAATTATAAACTTCTGAATATAATCCTACAGTTTACTGTGAACTGTCAAAATTTTCTCCCTATTTTCTCTCTCAACCCGAATAAGAGAAAATTCATTCACGAAGTAACGAAAAGTGACAATTTTAACAAACTTTTAGTGAAAAGTTGCTAATTTCCAGACGTGATTCGCAAATATATGATTCAGTGTTGAATGTCGTAGAATCCTAGAATTTTCTATTCAAGACTTTCAGTGAAATCACAGTGAATTTCAAACAGTTGAAAACTACATTAAAAGTCGTAAATGTGTTGTATGAAATTCGCGATGTAGTTTTCAACTGTTTGCAGGATTTTAATCCACTCTCAGATAAAAACTTTCTTTGTCGTTTAATAGCTGTAATGTTATTAAAAGCTTTTCAATTCCTTCTCCTAAAAAACAACGAAATGAATATTATTATTCTCTGTTATTCATCCGGAAATTACAATTTTCTAAACTTCAGCTAACAATATTTCATTATATGAATTCCCTATCAACCAAAAATATTACATTGGAAAGCTATACTCAAATGAGGATTGAGCGTTACAACAATTTTTGTTTGCTTCAACATAATTGAAGGCCGTAAAAGTTCCAAATAATTAGTATTTTCTCTGCCTTTTTATAAGCTTGTATTCGAGTTGCTCTGTGGGTATGCATAGGTATGTTTTTATGTATGTAGGATCAAATCTTGTATTAAAATTTTGACACATATCCGCAAATCCAATAGGGTGGCCCAAAAAATGGAATATTTCTGTTATTATAGGTGTCTCTTTTACTATTTCCTTCGTTGATGTCAAAATAATTGTGCAATTTTTTATAAAATGAAACAAAATATTTGACCCGTGGTCCAAAGCCTTTAAATGTTCAAAAGTGTTGATTATTTTTATTGTGTGCAAAAATGGCAAATTACTTACGTAAAAGCAATAAGTATGACAAAAAAATGATTGTAGGCATCACCTTTAAAAGTTAAAGAGGGTGCCAGTGATAGAGTAAGTGAGTGAGTGTAAGTGCATTGAGTGTATTGAGGGCGTCCATAGTTCAATAGCGAAAATCGCGGGTTGGCTGTGACGTTCAGTCGATTTGAAAAGTATTTTGAATAAACCTAGTTTGTATTTGTTAGAGTACGAAATGAAAGTCTAACTTTTCGCCCTAAACATTTTTAAAAATATTTTTTAGAACGATGTTTGGCTTCTTTCAAAGTTCTTAACATATTTTCTCATAAAAAAAAAGTTCTTTTGGATGAATTTTAAAAATATTGTTCAAGTGTATGATAGCTTTTTCAATCATTTTGGTTTAATTAAAATTCCTTTTTCGGGCCTTCGCACCACTTTTAATAATAAAAACCGAGTAAAATATCGTCTATTTGCAAAAAGTGCGTGACTGTTTTCCTAGAATGTCAATCAATATTCATCACGAATCCAGGAGTCTTTTTTATTCTTACATCAACTTTGAATATTGTGGACAAAAAAAGTTTTACGACGAAAAATAGATTTCTCAGATATTATAAATGACGAGATCTTCTTAGATTTTCAATGAAATATATTAAAACTGTAGGTCAGTCGAGTCGTCTGGTGTGATGGAATCTTTTATATTGTTGCATTAGCTTTGAATTAGCTCAATAAAAAAGTTTTAAGGTAAAAAACAGATTTTTCAAATTATATAAATGACAATAAATTCCTTATTCTCCAATAACATGTATCAATATTATCGTCGTTCCGAAATTCGGGATGACTAGTGATATGAGTCCAATATTTTTCATAAGCTTGTCTAGTCGCCCGAATTTCCGAGATGACTAGTCCATCCCCTTTTCCAACTCACCCAATTTTTTTCGGGACGACTTCTTCTTAATTCTTTCATATTTCATTTATGTGAATGAAAAAAGTTTTACTGTAAAAAACTCACTTTTCAAATATGAATTCTGTAATCGAGGCTCGTTTAATTGAAGGAATTAAAAAAATTGAGAAATTGTTAACATGACAACCCCTCCTCTGTGGGGAAGCAAAAGAAACAGAATATAAATGTCTATGCTTTACTGAGGAAACTTTTTTCCTTCAGATGGTAGTATCCTACTTTGTATGAGTTGATAATACTTTCTAATATGTCTCAGCTTCATTTTCTAACATCCTAGTAAAATAGTTACGCACTTTTTTAAAAAAGACGGTATTCTACGATTTCATTTTTATTAAAGATGGTTCAAAAAACCCAAAAATGCATTAAAAATCTTCTTCAAATTATTCAAAAACTATAAGATATTTAAATAATATTTCTAAAGTCATCCTGGGAAATTTCTTAGGAGAAATTATCTTAAGAACAGTGAAAGAAAAAAAAAATATCGTTCCAAGGAGTAGTTTTTGAAAGTTTAAGAGTAGTTTTCTGTCACTGTCACACTCTTCAACTTTTGAAGGTCAACACTTTTTAGCGTTTAAAGGCTTTGGACCACGGATTGAACTTTGCTTTTAATTTATAGAAATTGTATAATTATTTTTACACCATATGAAAAAAATAAGATGGTGAGACAACAACAACAAAATATTTTATTTTTTTGGGCCACTCTTATATCTAGTCGACTTATATTTTCCATACTGTTAGAAAATCCCCAACAATATTTGTACCTATGAAAGAAACTTGGACAGTGGGAGCTAGATTTAAGTCAACTTTTCTACTCAAAACTAGACTCTCTTCCTTGAAACAAAACTTATTTTTCTGGGTAACAAAAGTAAGACTCTATATTGTGCGTATAAGCCACACTGATGAAATAGGCAGTAGGCCCAAGTACTTGGATTTCCGAATATGCCGCTGCTACTTTATGAGCTGGCCCAACTATTTTTGTTGTTCTTACTCTACTCGTTTGTTAAAATTACAATACGGATAGTAAACACCAACAAGCAAAAGCGTTGTGCCAACCTGAAAAGTATAAGCGGCATATTTTACAAACCCAAGTAGTTGGGCCTGTTGCCTATTGTTTTCAGTATACATAAAACTATTATAATTTTTCGTACTCTTTCATTAAATTCATAATCTAAAAAAACTCTCATCTCTGAACTTTTTTCCAATATTAAGAATTAACGTGAAATCTTCCGCAATGTTTTTCGTCTGTCCAAACCAAAAACAGATGCTAGACCTCTAAGAAGATGTATCGCCATCTCCAGCGCATAAACGTTTTGGTCAGTAGAATTCAAGGGTAGGGGTAGTAAACTCTGAATCGAGCGAAGGGTCGTTTTGCGAGGGTTTTTCGCAGGACATGGAGAAGCAGAGCTTCCTTTCCCGGCTATGCTAATAAAACGGATCTTATATAGAGAAGACGCCATTTTGAATAATGTCGACCAATCGGAGCGACCGAGGCACGAGGCGTCTTGGGGGTGCGACGAGGGTGTAAGCACTACTCCTCGCTGCTCTCGAGCTCCAACACAAACTACCCTTATATTATGCCATGCGTACCCTCCCTTCATCCTTTTCGTCTCAACCTCGGCCTACAGCCTCCACCCATTGCACCCGTCAAACCATACCACCCCCACCCCTTTTCCTCAGGTCTCAACCACCATCAGAAGAGATACGAGTCGCGTTGCACGAATCGCTAAAACATTTTCCATTACCGAGATACTGAGTTCCGTTCCATTTCGTTCCGTTTCGTTCGATCGGCATTACCGATCGAGAGAATGGGCCACCCCCTAACACTCCTTCACCCCTCGGATGGGCCTCCCCCACCGGATTCAACTTCGTCCATAGTTCAATGGCGAAAATCGCGGGTTGGCTCTGACGTTCAGTCGATTTGAAAAGTATATTGAATAAGCTTAGTTTGTATTTGTTAGAGTACGATATGAAAGTCTAACTTTTCGCCCTTTTGTCTTCCATTGGGATACGGCGTTTCCTATGCGGAAGAGGGAAACGAAGGGAGGAGGGATGTTAATCAGAAACTCAGCTGGTGACTGGCAAGGGACCTCAAAAGGCGTGTTGATGTTTTCTGTTGCATTTTACATTTAAATTTCCTTTTTTTACCAAGAGAGTTTGGTTTGGTTGCCATAATGGTTGCTCGAAATTCGATTTAAAATTAAGGGTGTTTTTTAGATATCTACGAAAGAAACTTTTAGATGTCATATGTACATTTGAGCTTTAAAGGTTAGGGATTGAATAATTATTACCGAAAAGTATTATTACACTGGCCTGCATTTTTCAACATTTTTTCTGCGGCCTGGGAAAGGAGAGTGGTTTTTTTATGTAGTCTTTTTCGTGTTGAATTAGAATCTATAGACTAAAATTTGCCATCACGTGAAGTTTTTGAGAAAAATTTGATTGAAATTCCAAAAACGCGTTTTTTGCAAGTTTTTAAAAATCATAGCAAAACGACATTTGTCGTATATTCATATATTCATATTTTAGCATATAGATTAAAACGTTGAAATAAGAAGTAAAATTTATTTCAAGGGTAAAAAGTTGTAAACTAGTACTTTAGGACACCGTTCGCAAAACCGTTAGAAAAAATTGCTTTCTTTAGTTATTGATAATTTTTTTTATCGAAGCATATATTTTTGTGTACGTAAAACAGCAGTTAAAGAACATTAATTAATACTAAATTATCAGAATTAAATATTCAGCTAATCTTCTATCATAAAATTATTACTAATTCGGCTTTATTTTTCTCTGTATTAGGAGAATCTTAAATTTCAATTCTATAATAAATAATGATAAGATAAAACATGACAATATTATTTTTATATATTGATATGTAAAAAAATGTAAACTTCATGGTGACCAAGTTGGATAAATATTATAATTCGTGAATCAACCTGCTCGATTCAAGGACTAAGTTTCCTCAGACGATTTGATTTGCAAATTAACAGGGGTAACTTGGCAATCGATTATCTCGCAAAATGACCACAGCTACATTATTACATATATAACCCATTCCAACCGCTAAGGATCTTGTATTAGGTCATATTAATTTTTATTTTAAAACTGAAGTATATTTATGAATGATTCAAAACTTATTAATATGAAAATATAAAACGCAATATTTCTTTAAAATAAAACATTTTCCCTTTCGTTAGCATTTCTTTATTACGTTGTTTATGAAGTCAATAACTAAACAGGGTCAATACATTTTCTGAATATTGGAGTTGTAGGAAGTTGTAGCGATTTTTGTGAAAGTTGGTGAAACTTTGAAGTTACGTGGCTGAAGTCTATGGTTGAAATGGTATTCTAAAATTTTCGAAATTCAGGAGGTTACAGGATTTTGAATTTCGCGACCCAACTTTTTTTAAAACACCTTATCTCCCAAGCCGCTGATTGTATTTTAATTATTTTCGCAGGTGTGGCGTGAAAAATGAAAAATGATGCGGAATTAAATAACAAAGCTCCAATATCTTTTAGAACATCATTCTTAATTGATTTTAGATTTTATTCTTCTCGGAAACATTTATAGTTGAATTTAGAATTAATAAGAATGAGCAATTTTTGAATTGTTATTGTTTGAAATTTTACATGAATGCAAATAGCGAACAAATGTTGATTCTTTCCTTTTTCTTCTCTCTTTCTGTAAAAAACTTTCCTACGCTCAGTATCTATTGCATTTAAAGTGCAAAGATGTGTGCAAACGAAAAGGGATTGATAAGTAATATTATTCGTTATAAGCAAATCATAATATCAAGTAGTGAATATGATCGATTGTTCGTTTTTAAAGTAATATTTTGGCAAAAAAATTACTTGCTCTCATCGACATTCTGATACTTGATCATGCTAATATTTGTTAATTTTATAAACAAATCATATTAAAAAATAAATAATGTGGACATCTAGCAGAAAATTTTTTTTTCTTTTTATTAATTTATTTATTTTTATTTTTATTAATCTATTTACTCGCACACACTTCTGCGCTTAAAACGCAAGAGGTATTGAGCCTAGGAAACTTGTTTACAAAAAGATAGAAGAAAAAGGAAAGAATCAGCATTTGTTTTCCTAATTACAATAGCATAAAACTTTGAACAATAAAAATTGAAAAATCCCTTGCACATATCAGTCCTAAATTTAATCACCACTTTTTCTAAAAAAAAAGCCAAATCCAAAATCAATTAAGAATTGCGTTCTAACAGTTATTTTGAACTTTGTAATTGGATTTCACCCCACTGTACATGTCAAAACAACAGTTTTCAGCAAAAAATTGAATCAAAAATTTTATTTTTTTGACTCCCTTTTTGAATTTTGTTTTGTTTTAAATGACATTAAGAATGCCTATAAGGTATACACTAACAGAAGTTTGAGAGATGTGGTGTTTTCAAAAAAGTCGGGTCTCAAAATTCAATATCCTGTAACAACGTGAATTTTGAACCTTTCGAAAAACTCGTTTAACTACGAAACTCACTCACACAGCACTAAGCGTTCACTAACCTTCATAAAAATAACTTGACATAAAACTGCTAGATCTCAAGAAAACTCCTCACGACTCAAATCTTCTTTTTCATCTACGAAAAATCTTGTAAAAAATCTTTCTATTAATGTTAAATCCAGAATAGTTTTGAAACATTTGGCATTTAGATAAATCCGCCGTTCCGTCATAAGTGCCTGTCAGCAATCTTTTGACTAATAATTAGTTGAATAAACAATTATCAAATGTAAAAACGTGTTTATTTACGTTAAAATCCCCCAAAAATTAAACAATGAACTCACTAAGAAACTTTAGTTTTTCTAACTTAAATTCTTAATAAAACTATTTAAGCGTTCTTTCCTGAACAAAACAAAACAAATGTACCTTAAGGTCATGTATCAGTGTCGCGTGATCCAATTATATGGTTTAAATTTGGCAGCTTCCTAATTTGAAAAACCTAAATGTTGTGCCAAATTTTCGGAAATGGTTCAAAATTCAGAAGAGTATGCCTGTCTGACTCGTTTGAGTTTTTATTTTGCTTGAACTGTGCAGTTTCATTCGTTCTAATTTGAACTGAGAACAGAAGATAGATTTAATAAAATGCTCCTATAAAAATTATGAATATTATATTATAAAATTATATTATTATTATACAAAAAAAAATGTATAAAAAAATTATATTATTATTATACAAAAAAAAA
>CAKNXH010064463.1:524479-587022 GCA_932178445.1 Andricus quercusramuli | reverse complement strand
CATGACTTTTAAAGTTGGGGCAGTTGAGAAATAATGCCCCTTAAATAAAATCTTTTTCCTATTCGAAATTTTAAAAAATACCTTCTCAAACTTAATATTTTATAAACTCACTGAGTTACACCTTTTTCCTTCAATTAAAGAGTGAGAGTCACGTTGAATAATTATTAATTAAATATTTAAAAAATGATAAATTCAATAAACAGTACATAAATTTGTTAAAAGTTATTTATTTCTCTGTATACTTAATGATTTCTCAAATTTTATTACATTCGGGGACACCAGCTCAATTAAATATACTCTTTAATTATTTTTATTGAAATTTCCTTGGAAATTCGGAAATATCTCTTCAAAGGAATTACATAAAATCACAAATCAACTCGCAGAAACATCAGCCCCATACTTCCCACACATCAAAGGCATCACCTTCCGATTTGAAGCTTCCGAACCCGTATTAATTACCTCAGCCGCGTAAGCCGTACACCAATCATCAGAAAGCGTTCTGCAAGACGGCTTCCTTTGGGGAAAAGCAGCCTCGAATCCCTTCTTCCACTCGGCAGAACGTAAAGGCATCTTATCAACTTTCCGGGAGGCAGCGGTAAGATCCTCCTCGAAAGCAGCCATTTTCGAGCTAGGGAAACGAGCGAGCTCCTGAGATCCAAAGGGGTTTGAACGCGGGTGGCTTGGCACGTTGGGGGTGGGCGCAGGATATACGGGTTGTGACGGCGTGAGAGACAGCCACCCCTACCCCCACAACCCCCTCATCCTCTTCCTCTTCCTCGCAGTATCTTAAGTCTTACAGAGCTCGGTTCGCCTGACAAGTGACGTTAATGTATGTATGAGATCCAACAGGGAAGAGCCGCCCTCACCCCCTGTAACCCCCGACGTTTCAACCCCTTCACATCGCGAACCACCCGGCACCTTCTCGTTCTAAACGTGTGTGTGTCTTGGGTTTCTAAGGCAGTCTGCACGATGCGAAATGAGAAACATGAGAGAAAGACCCACCCCCACCCCCAACCATTAGAGAGTAAACCCACCCCAGAGAACCAAGCCCCTGCTCAAGAACCAGGCACCAAAACCGAATACCTTCGCTACCTCGGGAGCTTCAAGTCTAACTCGAAGGCATCGCAATAATACCCCCCCCCCCATCCACCCCCGAATCCTACGCCTCTTTCCACTCCTCCAGTCCAACCCCACGAGACTCGTCTGGTATAATCAGCGAAGACGTGAACAGCCTGCTTTTCTAGGGGGTATGTGTTAGACTTGGAAAAGGAGTCTTGGCGCTGAACGGGGTATAGTTATATGGAGAAACACGCATCACGAGTGACGTCTGATATTTACGTATAACGTCGTTCGCTGAACGCTAATGTCGACAACCACCCGACAGCCTACTACCACCCCTACCACCCTCTGGAATCCAACCTCATCCTATCATGGTTAGAGTAGTAATGCTTGGTGGAGGAACCATCCTCAGGTTGAAGCTCGGATTATATTTCGCACGTCTTGTCTCTTTAGCGATGTTGTGCACGTGGGGCGAACATCAATGACTTTGGGAGAGAGGAAGTTCTAAACGAGAGGAAGCAGTGGTGCATTTTGCGATTAGGTTGGATGAAATTTTGAAATTATGTGGGGATAGTTGGAGGGAGTTAAGTAAATGTTTTCAAGAGAAAATAAGTGAGTTTCAATCGAAGATGATTGAAAAAGAATTTTTGATAAAATTTTTTGGATAGAAGTAATGTTAATGAAGTATTATGAAATATAAATAAGTATTATAACAGTGGATAGGAGAGACTGAGGAACTAAAGCTTCACGTCGGAGTACAAGCACACTCAACTCCCGATACAAGCACGGTTTCTGACATGGCTTGCATTGGCCTTGATTCTAAATCGGAGAAATCCAAACGTAAACAGGCAGGGCTGCGTGAATCAGTTCTGTTCGAAATCGACGGATGATGTAAACTGATTCAACTAAAACGCTGAGAGTGCGGCCCTCTTGCTGTTTGTCACGCTTGAATAAGCAGCGCCTTCCCCGCATCGCCAAATTCCGAGGCCTCAAGTTCCAGGACTATCGTAAACCGCAGGTTTATATAGCGGGAGTTGAGTGTACTTATTACTTAAGGAAACAAATACTTTCGTTGCTTTATTCTAATTTTTTTCTTATTTTCAGAAATTATTTTCCAATTTGGATGTTCACAAATGCTTATAGATTTTATGTCTTAACTAGGTCCTGCTAAAATAAGAATAAAGTACCGAGAAAAAAATAGATGTTGCTTACCAAATTTTATTGAGACACAAGCTCAAATTCATTTGTCAAAAAAGTTGTGTGTGAGATGGCAGTGCCATATTTTATTTTCCGCCTGGGAGAAACCAATGAAAGTAGAAAATCAAAAGATATTTTTCGACGACTTCAAGACCATTCAAAAGTTTTATTAAATGAATTTCCTGATGAAACTCAGTGTTATATTTCGAGACCAGTCTGATCTCATAATCAGACCTTACTTATTACAATTTAAGAAAATTGGTATTGCCAACGGCCATACCACGCTGGAAACAACAGTTCCCGTTACTTTTCTGACCAAAGAAGCATTTAAAATGTTCATGATAGGTTTACAGATTTGTAAATTAATGTCTGCAATATGATAGAAATAAGACTAAATTATATGTAGCCTGTAAGTCCTTATTATTAACTTAAGATTATTCATTGTTTATTATGTACACAAATAAAAATATTGTATATCTGGGCATTTAATAAACGCATTTGAAACGAAAAGAAACACCAGTTCCCGTTAGATCACTTAAGTTAAGCAGTGTTAGGCGCGGTTAGTACTTGGATGGGTGACCGTTCGGGATAATACTACTGCGTTGCTGTTAGCGGTCGTGGGTGTGGTGAGCCCACACTTGTAGTTATTTACTACAAGAAACTATCCACCTAGAAACACTACCCGAATCGGGTAGTATCACGCCTACCCCTAGAGGCTCGCCGAAAGGGAAATGGCTTAATGGTGTATATATAATGGTAGAAAATTAATTTGTGCACAGAATATAAAGTAAAAAAATCCAACGTGAGTACTCATATATATGTTAAAAACTTCATCAAAAATAGCTTCTTATACATAGCAAAAATGAAGGTTTCTGTTAGAACCAAATTTTGGTTCCTAGGGAGCTGCACACACACCTGGTAGAACTCTGACGGACATAATTTAACGAAGAGAATTAAAGTAAAAAATATTATCATAATTAGAATTGACATAATGTCTTGATAAATATAATTTGCGGGTTATGTAGCAAACTTTTGAGCATAACGACAAACATGTAAACATACTTATATGATTGGTAAAACCTGATTCAAGTGTTCTCCGAAAGGAACCCTTTTGAGTCTCCTCAGGTTTCTATTGGATTTTAAGTTCTAAAAAATTTTGTAATGGAGAATTCATTAAGAAAGCATTGTTGAGGGCAAATTTTCAAATATTCTGTATGGTATCCAGGCTTCACATTCTTTATCTCATATCTATTATATATTTTTTCTCTAATGTGTGGAGAAGGACCCAAAAGTTTCGCAATCCTTAAAAAAATACGTTTAAGGGCACAATTACGCTCTCATATTATCTGTCTGCTTCTAACGAATTGTACTGTTTGTGACTTTCACCGGAATCAAATTTTTTTTTCAATCTGATACAAAATGAGAGTCTTGTCCTATGTATTAGCAACAACTTTTATTTCAAGGATATTTCTCCTCAACTCATATGAATATTTTGAAAAACGGAAACTAAGAAAATCTCAATTTTTACGTAAATTTGATTCTCGCAACCTCTAAAAAATTTGGTTTGTTCCTATGAAGAAATTAGGAGAGTATTCTTTACCCCACAGAAACCAACTGTCGTGACGCGGCAGTCGAAAAATAAGAACAAGTTTTTGGTGTACCACCCTAAGCGATACAAAAAAGGTTTAATTTGAAAAAGTAGTAGGTTTTTATAAAATGGAGGGGGAAGTTTATTTTCCCTAAAACTTCTCTCAAACTTCGACTTTGATAAAAAAATCCAATTATCAATTTTTTTTTAAATTTGGAATTTACTTCTTATAGGTATTGAGATGCTGAATTAATACAAAAAACGTTTTTGGTTGGAAAAATTTAATTAGATTTTGAAAGAATGACGGTGAAATTTTTTTTGGCTCGGGGCGTACATCAGGAAAAAATCTTTGGACGGTAATAACAAAAAAAAATCTGAAAATGAGATTATAAAAAAATCATTTCCTCAAGATATGTATAAGAATTTTTTTAAATTTTTTGAGCCTCAATTTTTCCAAAAAGATTGTCAATAACAGCTGTCATAATGCTTCAGAAGTAAGATTTAGTTTACGAAATTGAAGCTCTAAAAAGTATTAAAAATCTTTTAACTTTATTCTGAAAAATCTAAACAAAAAATGAGAATGTAAAAAAGAAGTTTTTATTTTCATTTTTATTGTAACTAGATCACTCTTCCTAATCAAACTGTTTTTCCCCAATAAAGTCATTAAATATATTGATCATACGTGTAGCTATTATCACTATTACTTGAAATTTTACGGTGATTAAACTCCTCTAATTTCAAAAAAAAATCCTAATATCACATTAATGTTATTAGAATTCTGCGTCAAATGAGTCCAGGTTGAAGGCAAAATGTTAATTTTATAAATAGACATTGCAACAAAAATGTCAACTTCCGATGCACTTGAAAAACGGGAATAACTATGGAAATAATGAATATTTTTTAAGTTCAAAAATGTTGCTTTTTCCCAGAGTTATTACAATTTTTCGTAAACATAAAAATTTGAATTTTTTCGCAGTATATTTTCATTAAATTGACATTTTACCTTCAACTTAAGCTTATTAGACGCATAATTTTAATACCTTCTGTGCTATTATGAGGAAACAAATTTCATGTAAATATTATAGGGTCACCCAGGTTGGAAAAACAGAAAAACCTCATTTTCTAATCCGTCCTACTATACCATACATATTCTACTCCCTCAATGGTTGCAACCACACTACCTTGCAACCTCAAGGGAGAACATCAACGACGGAAAAAGAAACGATGTTGAAAAAGAATTCCCGTTGGCCGCCGGCATCGAAATCTCCGTAATTTGCGTTTCATAGGGGTTGGGGGAGGAGAATCCTTCTCCCACCTGAGAGCAGAGAGTTTATATACTCCTTTTTTATTCTCTTCTCCTGCGTTCGAGCTCTTTTTCGCAAAAGAGAATCCTCAAAAGGGAGAAAGAGGTGGAGAGAAAATGAGGAAGAGTGAGAGATAGAGGGAGTGATAGAGAGAGAAAATCTGAGGGTGTGTTCCAGAATCGGGGTAAGATGGAGGAAAATCGTTACTCACTAGTCGCGGGGAAGTTGCGAGCGCCGGGAAGGCTCGAGGGGTGGATATTCCAGAGAATGTAGAATGTACCACGGAGGCTGAGCGAGAGAAATGGAAAGACCTCTCGAGAGAGAAAATGAAGGCTTCTCGTATGTACACATAGAGACTTCCTGGGTGGAGTGGGTGCAAGACGGTCCCGGGGAAAATGGCTAAAATACGTCGATATGAGTCGACCTGAGACGCTACCCCTCATTCCCTTTTCAACTTCGCTTCACCCAAAGGCGTGATTTCTGGCTTAAAAACAGATTTTTTAAAGTTGAAATTTAATTAGGAAAAATCTTTATCTCTCTTAACTTAAACTATGTTTTTTGGTGGATATCTTTCGTGAAGTAATTGGTTTTAATATACTTGTAAAATCAATTTTGCGGAAGCTGACAAGGCACCATATTGAAGACATATCTTTTTTATAATTATATTCAAAATATTAGATATTTTGATGTATTATGAATAAATTAACTCTTTCGCTACCCAAATTATAATTTTCAAAAATTATAAGAAATCATAAGTGTGAAATGGGAAAAAACGGTTTTAGAGTTTTTCATCGTCAGGAGTTTTTGAATAGAGATTTTAGGTTAATGCTGGAAAAATATTTTTAAAGTGTTTCATTTTTTAGAATAGACAATGGTGTATGAGGATAAAAAAATAAAAAATTGGTAATAACATAGAAAAAACTGGGAGTTCGGTAATGTTGCGGCTCAAGTAAAAGTTGGCATCCTTTTGAACCGAGACTCCGATAGAACTTCTTTTCAGGGTTCCCTTTTAGTTCACTGATATCTGATAGATGGCGACATAAAAAAAGATCTGCAACCGGTAAAAATTTTAAACATAACCTTAAATACTGCCACATCTCATGTACAATACTTTCCTTTCAAGAATGACTAATCTGTATCATTTTGGTTCTATAATAAATTTTCCCGAGTGCAGTGTCCTTAAATTAGTATTATAACGTAAAATATACATCATTAACTTGTAAAATAGTAAAATCTTCGAAGTGAATCGCGACGGGAAATGAGTTCTGTACAAAAAGTTTCTATATTAAAACTCATACTTTGATTCCAAATAGTGAATTATAATGAAACAACTAATAAAATCAATATTATAATAATTCGAATACCAAAAATTAAAAATTTATAAATGGGTCCGGATTTTTTAAACTGATATCAAAATAATTCATAGATAAGGCTTTAGATTCCATGAAAATGCCATGGAATTACGTATAAATCGTGAAAGCCTTAAAAAAACAAATGTTCTCTGTACAACTAACAATGATGATTTGCTTTGCATTTTCTACGAGGTAATGTGATTGCCAGTCTCTCTGTATTCGAGAGAAGAGTCTGCGCGCAGTTTCCGTGCTAACGGCCTGTCGCCATTTTCCCTTGAGTTGGAACGTCTCGACTCCTTTGACAATTCCGATCCAAGACACGCGCTATAGAGGTTCAATTTAGATAATTAATGATATAGGAGAACCTGGGAACTGAAGGGGTAGATGAGATGCGAGAGGAAAACAGTGCTCTCTCTGTACATATAACTCTCTGCCACCCTCCACCCCCCAAAATCACCCACCATCCCCTTTTGCTGAACTTTCTCAAGATACTGTAGACGTCGGAGTTTCCAAAGATGTCTCCAGACGAAACGAATTCAATTATTTAGTACCTATCCAAGCAAATCTTCATCTCAAGATTTTAATATATATATTTTATATTTCTTCTTCTCTTTACATATATTATTCCAATTTCCAACATCCCAGTCCATTCCTTCGATTCTTTCATTAAGCTCCATATCTCTTTTTATGTTGGATATAAGCTTCTCTAAATCTTTTTATTGACTCTTCTGACTATTCACCTCCTTTTAACTAGTTTTTTTTTGTTGGCTCTACTTTTCTCAGCTCTTCAAGCCCTACAAATTTGTGTCTCGTCTTCTTTCGGTGTAAGTATATTTCCTCCCTCATCTCCTTCTATGATCTACATTCATTCCTTGCCCCTTTTCGTTCTCATCCTGACATTAAAATCTCCTCCAATTATGACTTTCGTCTTTTTTACCCGTATAAACATTCCTCCCTTCCTTATTCTTTCCATTTGCTTTTTGTATCCTCTATTTGGCTCCTTTTGGTAGCTAATATTTTTGCTAATCCTGTTCATCTCTCCTTCTAATTTTTCCTTACTATATTTGTCTGTACTCTTAAATTTTCTAGTTTTTTCACTCTTTCAAATAAATTTCCCTGTTTTCATCCCCTATCTCGTCTCTTTATCCTGAATCATTTTTTTATTTCTGCTACCTTTTCTCCTTACTCTTTTTATTCTTGATTCTCTTAATTAAATCATAAATTCTTTTTTATTATCCTCTTCAATTTTCGTCTGTTATTCTTTCCAACCATTCTGAAACTCTGCTCCCAACCCTTTAATAATAATAATAATAATAATAATAATAATAATAACAAGCTTTTCATAATAGGTACCGAGAAATATTCAAAAATATGTTCAAACTACCCATCGAGTCGGTTCTGGCTTTTTAATATGTCATTATAAGTTAATTTGTAGTTTGAAATTAGTTAATTAAAAATTATCATCACGAGAAAGTATAGAGATTAAGCTGAAAAGGTTGAGATCCTTCAATTCTGGAATTTCGTAAAAGTGGATTCTTTACGCTCGTAGGGTTAATTATTACGAATTATATTACGGCCAATTGCAGTAAAATTGCTGGACTTCCCCTCGAGAAATCCTGGACACGTTACGCGGTGGGGTGAAATGTGAAAGGGGGTTGTTTCGTGTTCATTTTATCTTTAGGGTGTAGTTTTGAATGCCTTGCGATTCTCGACACGAAGCAAAGCCAGAGATGGACCGGGAAATTGAATTCAACCTCGAGATAAATATCGAATCAAATAAACTGACGTCTGACGACCATAGAGTCTGCGAAGGGACAACAGGTACTGAGGAGTTTATGTGTTTAAATTTCGTGGCTATAAATGGAGAATGCTTTCAATCTGAGTCTGTATTCAAAATTTAATTCATTTAATAAAAATAATAAAAAGTTAGGTGGTTATCAGTTAGTTTTAAATAGTTTATCAACAAAAATTTTAATAAGAATTTTAAAAACTTGTAATGTTTTCGGATGAACGAATCTGAAATGGGACTAAAATACAGGAAAATAAATCATTTCTTTAATTACAAAGTCACATTTTTGCAATGTATACTTTTGTGAAAACAAAGATAACTGAATTTTAATCTTAGAGTATATTAAAAAGTGTAGATATAGTAAGAATTTAGATGTCCTATATTTCATATAAAAACTCCTAATTACCATAAACTGTAGATTTCTTAAAGTTATTTTTAGTAATTTTATTTTCTATTTAAATTTGCAATAGCTGGAATTATTGTTTAAGTCCGTTCGGAGGTCAAAACTTGTACAATGAGCAAATCACTGCCAAGTTCGAGGAAGTCCCTAACGACTTAATTGTACACTTGTCGCCTTTGAGAAATTAAGTTCTAGGCGAGAGAGACAAGGCCCTGTGCGACAATGCACATTGTAGTCTCCTGTTCATAATACAATGAGAATTACACATCGGTAACTTCATTAATTGTGAAAATTTGGTAACTCTTGCGATTATAATGAATAAATTGATGCGATAATTAAATAATTAATAAAACAATTTATTATAATTTGTTAATAAATGAACCCTGTTTAGTAGGGCAGTCCAAAAAAGGCTTTTCTCAAAAAGTAAAAACACTTTTCTTTTTTGTCGAAATATATGTCAAATAATAAGGTTAGACTCCTAGAATAAGTCGATCGAATGATTCTAAGTGCTGCTTCAAAAATGTTTGAGATAAAAACTGAAAAAAATCGAAACATGAGTTTCATCTTTGAATTGATTTCTTTATTCGTATCAACAAATAAATTTAAAAATTATTAGGACCATCAGTTGAGACATTTATTAAAGTTATATAAAATTTTCATTCGGCATGATTTTTTCCAGTATAATATTGCTAGCAGACCATTTTCCTTAGTTTCTGGTGTACTAAAAAAATAAAAAATCGAATTGAATATTCAACTATTTGAATAAAAAATTAGGTTTATTATGTTCGTTAAAAATTCAACCATTTATGGTTAAATATATAAATATTTTGTTGGAAATTTAATTATTTTTGTGAAGATTCAGCTATTTTGTTAAAAAGTCAATTTTTAGAAAATTCAACATTTTTGTTGAAAAAATGTCTTCGTGGATAGAAAATTTGTTCCTCTGGATTGAAAATTCATATTTTTTGGTAAAAAATTTAAAATTAAAAAAGTAAACTATCTTCTAAAAAGTATATCGAAGATTGAATTATTTGTTTAAAAATGCAACTATTTGTAGTTGAAGTTGTTGTCGAAAATTCGTCACTTTCGCTTGAAAGTTCTGCTATATTTGTTCTAAAATGAATTTATTTGTTTGTTGAAAATCGAATTCAAAATTCAACTATTTGATTGGAAATTCATCTTTTCGGGTTTAAAAGTCAACTGTTTGAAAATTCACCTTCATATTTTCCCTGTTTTGAGAGCATCGAAGAAAAAAATTTGACTTCAAAAGGGTGATGGGTACCTATTTGTGACGCCACCCGGGAGGGGGGGGGGGGGGGTAAGCTTTTTGTAGTGATCTGTGACGAAGAAGGGGAGGGGTGGATAAAGTTTTCAAAAAAACGTGACGTAGTTTTTGAAAGACCCGAAAATATTTCCTCGAATTTCTTTTCGCACGCTCTCGTTGGGGTCACGTTTCTTTAGGAGAAGCGGGCGCTATAATGAAGCAACTAAATGTCGTGCATATGCAAACGAATCGAAGGGTCCAGAGAGTCGTAAGACGAGTTCGAGTAAAATGTACCTACAATGAACATTAGAGAGTGAAGACTGAATACACTTACTCCTCGCGATACTCTACTATACGGTCAATGACTGGTCAGTGGTCACTCGCTGGTCAGTGACTGGTCATTCTGGCTATTCATGATTCAGTTTCTGAGGAGCAGGTTGCCCCAAACACGGGAGAACCGGGTCCTGTGGGAATTTGCGTGTGTCCTACATTCCGGATACCGAGACGGAAAGTGAATCTGTTTCCACCACCTCACAACCCCCTCGACGTAATTCTCACGTGACCGGTCAACTCTTGTCGGACAATCAAACCAACAGGTTCCGGAAAACGCGTTTCCCTTGCCACTGGCTCGTGAAGTCCAAGTATCGAATCCACTTGGAATCAGTTTCAAATCTACTCTCTCAAAAAATGCAACACTTTCTTCGTTGAAAAGAAAAAAAAAACAGTTCTTAGTTTTTATATAATTTTTGCTTTAATTAATTGTTTGTAAGTGGATAATTTTTCATTCGAGTGTTATCAATAGAGCTTAATTTTATTTTTCGGATTCTATTTCGAGTGGAAATTAAGAAGATAAAAAAAATATACATCTGAAATTGTTATGATGTTAGTGTTAGTGAAACAAAAATAGTTCAGGTGAAAAGTGTGAAAAAAATAAAAAGAGTGATTCAGTGTTTTTACGATTGAAGTCGTTTTTCAAATTTCGTTAATAGATTGCCGTTACATTTTTCCTCGTGAAATAGCTAGGATTTAGTTTTTCCTCCTGCACCATAGTATTCTACTCATCTGCCGTAACAAGACATTATATAAAATTTAGATTTAGTACAATTGCGTTGAGGAATAATTCAAAAAAACAGGTTGCCATTATTTATTTATTTTTCCGATGTACATTTTTTAGCGTACCCACAAATTCAAATATTTTATGTAGTAACTCTCAAAACTGTACGAAAGCAAAAAGAAAAAGTATCAGAAATTTGTCTAAGCTTATCAATAAAAATTTCATTTAATCTTAAAAACACCAACCTTAATCTTCACTATTTTCTATACTGCACGTTTTGCACTACTAACCAACAAAATCGCTCGCTATGCGCGCGATTTTTGAATATTTATATTTCTTATGTAGTACGTTGTATTGCTCTAAAGGAGCTAAATAACGTCAAAAATATAAGTTCTAATGCTTAAACCATGGCAATATATCAGAAAATGGTCACCAGCAGGCCACAAACCCTACAAAAACATACAATTAAATATTTATTTATAATAAAATACTTATGGCTTAGTATTAAATGAGGGTTTAGCCAGTCTTGAAATATTTTAAACCTTTCAAAATTCCTTAAAATTCTTTGAAATCTTCTGAAAGTTCATGAAATTCTTTGAATCTCTTTAATACCCCATAAAATCCCTGAGAATGATTTCAAATACTTTGACGAAATTGGAAAACAAATATTTCAGAATTTTTCAAATCCGCCATAATTGAAAAATGTTAAAAGCACGTGAAATCACAAACATTTTTTTTTAAATTATTTGAATTGCCGCATAATTTTTTTAAAGCTACCTACTGAAATTACTTGAAATCCTTAAAGTCCCATTGAACTCTTTTAAAATATTTTGTAATCCCTACTAGAAATCTTCTGAAATTCCTGAAAATATTTATAAATCACTTGAAATCCTGTGAAACCCATTTGAATGTTTAGAAATAACTTTAAATCTTGCGAAATGCCATGAAATATTTGAAATATTTCGACAATTCATGAAATATTTTAGAATACTTTAGGGTCTCTAGAAAATATTAGATATATTCTTGAATCACTTGAGGTCCTTGGAAAATCTGTGAAATCCGTTGAAATGTATCAAAGTTAATTGCAATCCTTTTTGAAGTGCTGTGAAAAATCTTAAAATATCTCAAAATTTTTTTTCACTTTTTCAATTGCTAAAATTTCTTTAAAATTCATTCAAACCTCTAAAAAGTTTGCGATATGCCAAGAAATATTTCAAAAACCCATTGAAAATGCTTTAAATCCTTTATCATCTCTCAAAATCCCTCGAAATCTTCTTCGATAAATTAAAATCCATGGATATTCTGTAAAAGTCTTTTAAATATTGTAAAATTCTTTACATAGCATCTAGAAATTATTTTGAATTGCTTGAAATCTTTATAAATCCCTTGAAATTCCATAACATTCTTTGTGATCTCTTAAATTGGCCTAAAATCCCTCGAAAATCTTTGAAATTCCCCAAAATCTCTAGAATTATGTTAAGCTTGCTTGAGATAATTAGAAATTCTTTGAAATATTTCGAAATACTTCGGTAACGTTGAAATCTTTTGAAATTTTATGAAATCCTAATATCTGGTCTACACTCAAAATTCGAATGATCAGCCCGTCGGTATTAAAGAATTAAAAACAAGGAATAATTTTTTTATTCAATGAAATTAAATTGTATTCTCTTATTAAAGTAAATAATTTAAGATCTGTATTTGCAAGGTTTTAAAAAAAAATTGAATCATTTCCGGTTTCTTCACTTTTTAAAATCAATTCGACGTGACGTGGAGCGGTATGGAATGGAGGCGTTGAATTAAGAATTGAACGATAGAAGACAATATTTCTCTGAATTAAGCTATTTTTATAATAAATTCATTTAAATCGGTATTTTCGAAAATGCAATACGCTTAAAAATGTTCAATGATAGGGTCTTAATGAAGAAATAACAATTACGATCACAATTATAATATTGTAAAAAAAATACTTTAAAGATATTCAACATAGTTTTACTTACAGACTGTGGTTTAACTGGAATTAGTCAATTTTTAGCTTGATTTCCAAACGAATTTTTTAGACCTGGAAAATGGCAAATTGACTTCATCATTTTCACAGTAATATTCATTATTTAGTTAACTTAAAATACATCTGAACTCCTTTATTAATTTAAAAAAATATTTATTCAGTTTCCCAACAATAGTTAAAACCCTGCTTCTTAGACAACTTAAATTCAAATTTTTCTAAAAATCTATAATTTGCATGCGCTTCATAATTTAATTCAAGTAAATTTCATTATTGTGGCCACAAATAATTTGGAATAAATACCACATTCGTAAAAACAATAATAATTGATTACTCAGTTTCATGAACAAGTGCACAAATTGAAATTAGAAATGTGATAGATTTCCTCGTTGACGTTCATTGCATTTTTGTACAAAGTCATTTTTTAACACGTTTTCTACTTTTTACGTGATTGTTTTGTTTAAGAATTAGATGAAATATGAAATATCTCATCTCGAAAATAGGCTCTTGTTTTTGAATACCTGATAGGTTGCATACTGCGTGAATATGACTTGAAGTGGCTGTTTTCAATTTATTTTTTTGAATTTTCTAGAATTTTGTAAATCGTAATTTTCAAATAAGGAATTTCAAAGCTCAACATTTATTTATGAAAGTGACAATATAAATGGTAAATTATTCTTTAATAATAAAGGCAACAATATTCTGTTCCTAACGTTTTGACCAAATCAAAATTTCCAGATAAGTAATTCTGTTCAGCGATGAAAATTATTTCAGAGTGTTCTTAAATGTTATTGATAAAAGAGAAAAATTTAATTTTAATTGTCTTTTGATATCAGAAAATATTTTCGTTCTCAACATTTTTTTACCAGACTATAAATTGTATACTTTTCTATACATTCAAAGAGACGAGAAAAATTAAATTATGGACAAAAATTGTCGGTATCGGTAATTTTTTTTTAGCATTCCATGAAAAATTTAACTTAATTTTTTTTTTGAACATTTCATTTCAAGAAAACTGAAGAAAAAATTTAAGGTTTCAAATGATTTCCTAAACTTTTGGAAAAAAATGTTCGGAAAGAAATCAAAGCAACATTTTTCAATTTTCAGATTTCTGAAGATTTCGCATACAAATTTAAAAGTTTTATAAGAATTCTGAAAAGTTTCAAGAGAATAAACAAATATTCTCAAGATTTCTCGGAAAATTTCCAATGATTTTTTTATTTCACAACTTAATTTTAAGAGAATATCGAAAAATAATTTTAGAACATTTCAAAAGATTTCAAAATTATTTTAAAAAGAATCTGGAAGATTTGAAGGCAATTCTATTAATTTCGCAGAATTTAAAAAAAAATTTACGGATTTTTTGAAAATAGTACCAAATTTCGAAAAAACTAAAACAAAATTCAGATTTTTGAACATTTCGAAATAAAATTTTGAAGATTTTAAAGAGATGAAAAGATTCAAGGCAATGAGAAAATGTTCTTCAGATTTCTGGGAATATTTCAAGTGATTTTCTATTTTTTAAGTTAACTAAAGAGAATATTTTTGAAAATTTTTAACCAATACAAAACATTTTCAAAATTGTCAAAAATAAATCCGGACGATTTGAGAACAATTTCAGGAATAAATCGAGACAGTTTAAAAGATATTGATGAATTTTTGGAATTTCCAAGAGATTAAAAATATTTTAAATCTTGGAAAATTTCCGAACATTTATAAAGAATTTTTAAATCTTTTTCTATAGTTATTCGATATTTCCATTTTGTATTGAAAATTATTTTTTCCTTCAGATTATAATTTGTCTAAATTTTTTTTCTATTCTGGACTGGAAAATACTTGTTTGTTGCAAATCCAACAATTTTGTTAAAAATTCGTCTTTTTAATTTGAAAATGATTAAAGGTGAACTACTTTGTTAGTCATTTTTTCGGTTGAAGATTCATCATTTTAATTGCAAATTTGTCTGTTATAGTAGGAAATTAATCTTCTCTTTAGAAAGTTTATGTATTTGGTTGCAAATTTAACTATTTGGTTAAAAATTAACTTTTTTGTAAATAATTCATATTTTTGGGTTAAAAAACGTAAAAAAGTAAAAATCTTCTTGGATTGATATATCAACTATCACATTAATCATTGAAAATTCATCTTTTTGGTTTGAAAATTCAAATATTTGGTTGAAGATGAACTTTTTTCTTGAAACTTTGATTTGGCATATCTAAAATTTTCCAAAATCTTTTGGAATTTTCTCAAAAATCCTATGAAAATTATATTCATATAACTTCAAAAACTTGAGTTCACAATATTTATTTTGTATTACATTGGCAAAAAATTATGCAGGCTCAAAATAGTTTGAAGAAAGATGAATTTCCACAAGCCTTACAAATTATTTTAACAATATAAAAAAAACTGTAATACTTATTTTGCTGAGAAGAATATAATAATACATATTCGTTAACGATAATAATATATATGTGCCACAAATGACATATTCAGAATCATGGAAAATTCTAATTTATTTTGCATAAAAAATATTGTTATGTAAAAATAGTGAACAAGATAAATCATTTTTTAACGAAAAAATTTTGTTTGCATTATATGGTTATATTCTCAAACATAAAACTAGTGTTAATAAAAGTGGTTTTGGACTAAGAAAAGCTGCTACTGGATACTAATAAGTTAATCACGTCAATAACTAATTACTGTTAAATAATAATTACAAACGGGTTCTAGCAAATGCATCGAAAAACATCTACAAATTAGTTTTTTCTCCGAGAGGTGAAAACTGTATTTCGCATAAAACCTCATTTCTGCGTTTTATGTTTCCAGATTTTAATTGTTTTATGCTTACCTCTCGCGGTCAGGAGAACTGAAGCGGTGCAGTTGGGAGGGCGGGAACGCTATAAATATACGCCCCGCGTTTAAAAAGTGCTTAAGCTCATACGGTCGCTATAACGAGGGTTGCGTGGAGTGAAAATTTAGCGTAAAAACGTGGGTTTAAAACGTGGTATTGAATTTCGGAGGGATCAAAAGTGAATTATGAACCCGGAAGTTTCCACCGATTAAAGAAAAGCTACTCCATAAAGCACGCATGATCCTGTGTAAATTAAATATTATTTTGGCCAATTACCATCAATCAATTGCAAATCGCACAAATTTAGGGAAGAGCTTTTTTCTCAGTAAGAGATATAAAGGAAATTGATGAGACAAAAAGCACAAATATATGTGCCGGAGAAACGAAAATTAAAATTAAAAAATGGATGAATCAAGAGAAAAGAAAATAAGTTTAGAAAAGATGTAACAGTATGGCCTCTGGCCGGAAAACCGGGAAATTAGCCTGAAATTTTGCGCACCGACAATAATCCCGGAAATGGCCGGGAATTTTATTGAAATTCAGGAATTTTTTAGATTTGTTTTCTCTTATGCCATTAAAATATCAAAGATCATTTTATATTTAAGACCTTAAAGTTAATGTTTCGTTTAAAAACAAATGTTCCTTTGATAATATATATATTTAAAACTGTTAAGCTTGTGTTGATACTTCTTTCAAATACTAAAGTTCGTTAATGACTAATGATTGGCATAATAATGTTATAATTGAGGAATGCTCTGAATATTTCGCCAAAAAATGTAAAAACCGTGGCATAAGATCACGTTTTTAATATTTTGTTTTCAAATATGAAATTTAAAACTTCTGATCATTTCGGGGACATAAAAGCATCATATGTTACCAAATAGAGCATGTAGATTGTAATATGATTCCCTATCGAAAATCAAAAATCTGTATTTTAGACTTCCTCTTTTTTCCCTGCTTTCACAAAATTTCCTCTTCTCATTCTGAATTAATCTCGAACTGAATCAATATAGAACCCAATAAGAAAATCAAACTTTTTTCATTGAAAGTTAATTCTTCTAAATTGAAAAGTCTACTATTATGTTTTATGTTCAGAATTAATCTCTTTTGGTAGAGAAATCAACTGTTATGTTGAACATTCGTCTTTTCGAATAGAAAATTGATCTTATTGGATTGAAAATTTATCTATTCTTTTGTTATAATAATCGTCTTTTTTGGTTAAAAGTGAGTTATTTCTTGTTGAAAAATCTAATATTATATTTTTGGTTAAAAGTTCTACTATTTGGTTCAAAATTTATTTATTCAGTTATAAAGTAATCCTTGTAGGTCAAAAATGTAACTGTTTTGTTGAAAGTTCGTCTTTTTGGATAGAAAATTCATCCTTTTGGATTGAAAATCCATCTTTTGGCAGAAAAGTTATCTTTTTCAGCTCAAAACGAATTTTTTTTGTGTTAAAAGGTTAGTATATTGTAGGTCCAGAATTAATCTTTATTGGTAAAAAATTCTACTATTTTGTTGAAAATTCAACTATTTTCTTCAGAAATCACATTTTTTGGTCGAAAATTCATCGGTTTTTTTTTAGCTTTCGTCTTTTCGGGTAGAAAATTCATCCTTTGGATTGAAAATTCAGCTTTTGGTGGGAAAGTTATTCTTTGTGGTTGAAAATTCATCTTCATAGGTTGAAAATATAACTAGATTGTTAAAATTAAACTGCCGAAAATTGGTCTCCTCTCTTGATTTCCAGAGCAAGTATTTGGTTAAAAACTGATTCTTTTGGTTAGAATTAAAGTATTTGGTTCAAAATTCATCTTTCGTGGTTCCTAAAACATTTTCTATACTGTTGAAAATGTAATATATCCCGACTGAAAATCTTAGGAGTATATGGTACCTACATTAATGTTACTTAAAATAATGTATTCTATTTTATTGAGAAATCAGCCTATTTCGCCTGTTTTGAGGGCACTTAGAGCTGTCAAGTCTGAAATCACTTTTACAATAATTATTAATATGTATATATTTTACCTTGGTGTTCTAAAATGTTTAATTATTTGCAAAATTTATATTATAAAACAACTAGTAATGAATAATTGTTAATATAAGCATTTAACAGTCATCTGGGAAAAATCTTATTTTTAACCGGGAATGCCGGGAAATAGCCTCGAATTTTCTTTGTAGTTTGAGAAGCCACCCTGTGTAATAGCAGGATTGAAGTTGTAAGAAAAATATTCAGGTAATATAGAACGATATTAAACTGAAAGTGAGAAGAAGAGGTAATTCTTAAGAGAAATAAAGAAAGAAGAAATTAAAATTCCTTCCCAACGTAAGAAGGTTTGCAATAAAATTCAAAGGAATGATAAAAAATAGGAAGAAATGCAAACACCATAGAATTAATTTTGCTTTATTTCCTGTTCAGTCTAGTGCTTCCAGATGACGATCATGTTCTAACGCGTAGGAAATTCAAATCGGAGAACAATTCATTTCGTGCGCTGCGCGATCTCGCGGTTTCTCAGATATATGGAAATTTCCTTAGAACAGTGAGTTGCACAACCCCTTGCAGACGGGGGCTGCCAAGCAATATAAATTCAAATCAGTCCCTGTTTTCTCACACAACAAACTTGGAGGAACTCTAGTGGCTTGGTCTCCAGTAGTTACTCTCCTCCTCCTCCTCATCGCCCCCCCCCCCCACCCAATCCTATCGCCTTGTAGGTTACCCACCCACTCACCCTGTTCCGGAACACCTCTCGCACCTCGAAGAACTAAGTACCGAGAGACCTACACCAATTACCAACCTCCTAATTAAGATATGCGACGAGAACAAATATTCCTACTGCGCACTATCCGTTTACTTCCTCTGTTCAACGAATATTTATTGAATTGATATTAATGACTGTCTTTATGAAGAATAAGCCAGTATTTAAGGAGATGGTTGACAAAAAGAAAAGGAGATGATAAAAGAAGAGAAAGAATGGCGAGAATTGAGGAAATTGTAGGAAGCAAAAGAAATTAAAGGAAAAGAGAGAAGTGAAAAGAAATTGTGGAAAAGGAGAAAATAATTCGATGAAAGAGAGAGAAAGAGAAGGACAATAAATTGTTGGGAAATAGTGAGAGAAGGTGAAAATCGAAGGGTGGACCACTCTAATATTCCACCAACACTCTCGAAATATTTCGTTAGTTAAATTGCACTTTTTTATTTTAAAACATAATAGAAACAGTTTTACTAAAAAATAGCTTTGAGAGAAAACATATAATAATATTTAGAATACATATGCACAATCACTAAAATGAAATAGAAATATTTAACCGTTGCGCCGTGAAATTTGACCCCTCAAAACCAGATTCAAATAAATGCCCTGAACGCTTATCTCGCGTTTCTGCTTCAAATCCGGGTTAGGGCAGATTCGTTTCTTGATCTTCAAAAAATTATTCGTTCGAAATAATCATTAAATATCAAATTTTAATTAATTAAAATTTGTAATTCAGACGATCACATGCATTAAATTGGTAATAACATAATCCAAAAATGATGTAAATATTCTTGATATGCCAGATATTCTCAAGTGTTCCAAAGTAAATATTCTCAAATATTCCTAGGTATATCCAAGTAATATTTCCGAAATATTTTTAAATATTCTCGCCCCGAAACATGTTGGTTCCCTAGTAGTATAAAAAGGACGGGAAAAGGAAAAAGTGAGAGGTTGGTTTTGGTTGACTTTTTCTCTTGTCCTCCCTCTTTTTTCATTTGGTTATTTTGGTCTCCAATGAGCCAAAACGTGAGGTAGCTTGGAAGTCTGTTTTTTAATTGTGAATCTTTTTCCTGCTCATTTTGCATACAATTATTCAGCATAAAATAGATTTCTTTTTGATCTTAGAGTTTTTCGGGGATTCCGGCGATTTAAACACGGTTCTATGACACTATGACGGAATCCGATCATCATGCAATACTACGCCTAAATTGAGCTTAAATGATGAAGAAGGTAATAAGCATAGTATTTGTATTATTTGGAACCTAAACAAATCTTTTAGAATCGGGTACCAAATATTTTTGAGTTTATGAAATAAGAGAAATTGTTTGTTTTTTTTTCGAAATTTGGTATTTTTCATAATAATAATAATGATAATTAACTTTTTCTTCTTAGTTCTTGAGAGGAGCTTTTCAAGTTTTCTATATGAAGTTGTTTAGGTATTTTTGAATATCTTGCACCATTTTCTGAGTATTTCCCAAAAAGTGAATTTGTTCCCCCAAAATAGTTTTTTCCTTTCTGACTTCTAAAGTACGCGTAAAAAAGTCACTTACTTATGAAAATCAAGCCAAATTTGCGTACACGCAAACTGATAGTGGTTCACCACTCGCCGAAAATAAATTAAAGGAAAGAGAGTAGGGAAAAAGGTTTCAAAGAAAAGAAATAGAAAATTATAGATTGATATTATTCCTGGGCACATACACATAATAATATTTGATACTATGAAAGTTGGTGAGATGTTTTTTTTGTTGTAATTTCGATGTGGAATTCATCAAATAGAATGAGGTTTGAGATATAGGAAGAGTGCAGGAATAAGGCAAGAAAAATAAACTGAATACATGTAAATAAGAGCATAAAAAGGAACATAAGATGAACTAAAAAAAGATAGTATTGAATGAACAGATGTAATGATAAAGTGAAAATCCACTGATAGTAAGAAATATAAAAACTTATCCAGAAAGGTAATGAATTAGTCATAAAGACTGTTATGTAAGGCATATTTTTCATTTTACAACCCTTCTAATGCCTACCACGATTACCATAATCTTGCAAGGTACTTTGGGTTCTCTAGGAGAAGAGGGACTCGGTGGGTGGGAGGAGGGAGAGTTTGAGAGGATGAGGCGACGGAACGGGTGGTAGGGCAGCACACCCTTATAATATAATAATATACGCCAGAGAAGGTTCGCTTATACGGTATCTAGCGCTTCGTTGGTAGTCTAGAAGTTGTAGGAGATGAAAGTGGGCGGGGGTGGGTGGGTTGCAAAATGGCCGCCCACGTTAATGCCCTCTTAATATTTAGGGATCTTGTACGTCCAGCATCCCCGAAGCCGAACGCTATGCTACAGCCCATCCTAAAATCCACTTTAATGCCCCATTAGGTTAAAATATTCCTCGAACGAGGCTTCTGGTCTTCGATAGTTAAAAAAACTCCGTTTTCGTTGGGGTTGTTTGGAATTGTTTTGTAAGTGGGTTCATCTCCCTTGTGGGTAGATGAATATGTCTTCAGTATATTGGGAAGAAATACTGAAGTACATTTGTTTAAAAAAATATATACATACAAAATCATAATTGACCATATATTTACTTATGCACACTTTTTAAGAAATTAAAGGTTTCTTTATCTCATTTATTTTTACTTTTTTTTTTTTTATTTCAACACCATTCCGTTGTGTACTTAACATTTCTTCTTTTGCGTCGAAGCGTTTTTGATTGCGAGTATTATCGTGATTTTCGGCAGTCATATTGGAAAAAACTATTTTGGGGGCACAACGGGCAGGGGCAAAACGGGAGATAGGTCGCAATTGTTTGTAATGTCACGATTTTTTGATCAAACAGTGGGTCGAACGCAGTTGCGACAATTGGGCTCATCAATCTTGCGCAGGTTTGGACAGAGAGGATGGAGATGAAATTCATTTCTGCGTATTTTGTAAGACCTAATTTTCTTTATTTTTATGTGAAAAATGGATAATAAAACTTGTTACAACAAGTTCTTGTAACTATACTACTCATTTGTTTAGTCTTTTCAAATTAATTTTTCTTCATGATGCATTTTATTTTTTATTTAACAAAGCGTCCCGTTTTGCCCTGTGTAAGGAGCATTTTTTCGATGCGAAAAAATTTCTATAGTACATTATTAGTTGTTCAAGGCACCTATAGAGTTGAATGCGAAAAAAAAGTATTTCAGTAAGAGAAAAAAAAATCCTAAAGCAAGGTCGTCCCATTTTGGCCCATTTTCTCCTATCTCACAACTATTTTTAGAAATTTTCTAAAGATCTATGGGGATTCCAAAGATTTCAAAGAAGTAAAAAAATTTTCAGGGATTTTTAAAATTTTTTCAAAGAATTCAAAGGATTCAATAATAGTTTCTACATAAAATTTTGCAAAGGGTTTCAAGGATTTAATAGATTATAGTGGTATATAGAAGATTTCGTGCGGTATAATTTCAAAATATTTTAGAAGACTTCAAAAATTTGAAAAGAGTTAAAAAGACCTAAGCAGATTTTAAGAATTTTTTTAAATGTTTTAAAATTTCCAACGGTTCGCTAGGAATCTAGGGGATTTCAAGCCAGTTTCTGTGATTTCTTGATATTTAACGAAATTACAAGGGAGTTTACAGAATTTCAACGATTACATTGGAATTTCATATGTATTTTGCAAGATTTCAAGTAGATTTCCAATTGACAAGTAATTTACAAATTTTTTAAAATATTAAAAGATTTGAACGGATTCTTATAAGCGGTTTGCAAAGAATTCAAAAGAATCAATAATATAAATATGTCAAGAATATTCAAGGTATTTCAAAAAATATGAACGGATTTTAAGGGATTTTCTAAGGATTTCAGTAAATTTAATGGGATTTTACTGAAATGCAAAGGGTTTGAAGCATATACTCTTTTAAATAAATATTTTGTAATGCCGCGAAATCTTCATGCTGATATTTTCAATGTAAAACGAGTAAATCTGAGTTGCAGCAGTGGCCTCATTTTAGCGTACCAATCGAGACTGTTTTTTCTGAGTCTTAATGTAATACCTGAAACTAGTCCTGAAATAAAACTTTGCTTTAACAGTGACCATAAAACAATATTAGTAATAATAAAATCTTTATGTCAAATTTTTCATTCTTCAGTGAACGAAATTGCATTTTTTTCCAAATCGGGTTTTTTCCAAAAGGAAGAAACAAGTACTTGCTACTAACTTTTTGTAAATTAAAGCTTAGTCACCTCTTAAGGAATTTTAATGAAATAATTTATGTTTCCTGTAAAATTCATGCTGAAGACGGTATTTTTTGGAATTTTTTCAGTATGAATTACTTTCCATCGATAAGTGATAAGTTTTCGAGTATTTTGTCACTAATTTTGAACGGGGTTGTTGCATATTTTCAAACATTTTTTTCATACTCTAATTAAAAGAACACTATAAAATGAAAATCTGATTGGTTCAACACACATATCCGTAAGAAATTCAGTTTGAGTAGCGCGCTTGTCCAGTTTATGGGGAAATCAATATGGCCGCTAACTATTGCAATGGTAAACAGTAAACATAACCTGCTGCCGTGTTTATTATTGTTAACGTGTTTCAAAAAGTGTGAAGAAGGGGTCAAAAGGAATTTAAAATGCCTAGAATTTGACTAAAACCGGGATTTGTAAAGTGTGATAGTGCGAATGTGCCAAAAGTCGACATGTGGATGGTGAGACATTTTTTCTCATCAGGTGACTTAAGTCACTCATATTCACTCGTAATCCTCGTAATGACTCACTTTAACCACTGCCGACATAATTTTATGTCGGCAGAAGCTCTGGGCAGAGGTTTGAGGAGGAAGAATCATCTCATGATTCCGACATGTGATTGACAAAAAATTGAGGTTATCCTTGGAAACATCTCACCCTCACGCACTTGAATGACATTATTCATTACTATCTTTTTTAGGTTTTATGTTTTAAGCAAAATTGTATTTTTTATTGAGATTTGCTTACGACTGACTGCTGCTTTTCAAAAATTTTAAGTAAACAGATATCTCTATAAAGATACAAAAAAAGTTACAAATTGTAAATTGCATTGTCGCCAGCTGTCTGCTAGATACTTCGTTATTCAATGTATCATTATTCTTATTGGTTGAACACTTTTCAGTATGTGACTTTTGAAGGTCACAGAATTTTCAAATAAACATTTCGATACTTTTTCTTCAATATTTTTTTCTAGATAATGAAGCATGACACAAAATTTTTAAATGCACTTAGCTTTTCAGAATTTTATGCAGAATTAAAAATATATGTTAACTAAAATTCAAGCAACGACCCCATTGTTCAAACAATTATTATTTTTAAAAAAATTCTTCCTGTAAATCGACAAAGTTATAATTTTTGAGGATAAAAGATACAGTTGAGGAATGTCAAGAGTAATATTTCCTATTTGAAAAGTTATTATTTTCTGCAATTAATTTTTATTACAAATCACTTGAAATACTTTATTAATAACAAGATATAAAATTACAAAATACATAAAAACTTATCGAATAAAGGTCATTCATGTTGAAAAAATTGGAAAAAATACCTTCCATAGCATGAATTTTACATAAAACATAATTATTCCTTGAACATTCCATAAGAGGTAATTATTAAACTTCAATTTATAAAAATTTAATAAAAAGTACCGGGGGACGTGTTAATATTGACTGGTTTGAGAAAAATGGAATTTCTTTTACTAGAAAATGAAAAAATTTGGGGTGATCGATCACCAAAAATCGAAAGTTATACAAAAGTATAACAAGAAATTGTTCTTGAAACTAACTCAACAGAATAAATCAAACAATAACAATACATTATAAAGTAACAACCCTGAGGGCGATTATGTAATTTTCCACTTTGAAATTTGAAAGAGTGAAAATTGAAGCGAAAAAAGTTACATAATGGTCAAGATTGTAAGAGTCCGAATTCCAGAAAAACCTGGTAGATTTTTGTAGAATTATTCATGTAATTTTACATTGTTTTTTTTTAATCGTTAAAAGTTGTAGAAAATTGCAAAAATAATTCTACAATGTTGTTTATTATTATTATTTATCTTATTATATTGTGAAAGAACTTTTCCACCAGGCAACATCCAAAGTAAAAATCCCTCGAAATCTTTTGAGTTCTTTTTAAATCCCTGTAAACATTAGAAATCCTGTAAAATCACATTTAAACATCACGAGACACGAACTATTTGTAACAATTTCAAGAAATTGAATTTTCTTCTTCTTCATCTCAAATTCTATCGCGAAAAATGAATTCACAAAAACAACATTGATCGCTAATATTGCCGTGTAAATTCTTGTCGTCTAAAAAAAAAAAAAAAAAATTGATTAGCATTTCGAACTCGAAAGTTCATTGCCTCACTACCCGATTCAGGTAGTGTTTCTAGGTGGATAAATACTACCAGTGTGGGTCCACCACACCCACGACGGGTCAACAACACGCAGTATTCCCCGAACGGTCACCCATCCAAGTACTAACCGCGCCCAACACTGCTTAACTTCAGTGATCTAACGGGAACTGGTGTTTTCAGCGTGGTATCGCCGTTGACGTCTAAACGTATAATATTTTAACCTGATTCTGTATCAGGCAGGTGAATAAACTACTGCCAGGGATGTAAAATCTGTGACATCACCCTTGGCGGTGTTGTGGTCAGGTGTTGTAGGAGAAGGTAGACAATCTTATAAATAGTCCGGTAGTTTATAGATTGTCTCCTAGATGTCCCAGTAAAATCTCAGAAACTACCTACCAAACATATTCGAAAACTGATCAAACTTCCCTTCATTAAATCATCCAAAGATTCATAAAAAATGAAAGACCACTTTTCAAGCCTCCCCAATGCAGGTACCTCCTCGAGAAAGATTTCGTCTGTTCCTAAGCACACAAGTTATGCAGCCGTGGGCCCTGGTAATAGAATTCGCCTATACGGGGCGTCTGGAACTATTCAAGGCATCTCAAAAGTCGAGATTCAAATAGTCTAATGGTGCCGAATGGTACCATCCTTTATGGTAGAACCACGTAGGTATTAGCGGAGTTCTCCAAAGTCTGCTGACGGTACCGAGGGATGAGAGGAGTAATAGGTAAGAGGGTGAATGAGGAAGAGAAAGAGGAAGTGAGAAGGAAAGCAACCTAAGGGTGGAGGTTAGTTGAAAAGGGGGTGGTGAGAAGCGAACGAACCTCGCGAGTCGTGCTAGCGGGGGTGGAAGTAGACGCTGCAGAGAGTCTAAGGTAGATTATATTATTTCTCCGCCCCTACAGAACCCGCTGGTGCGGCCCGCCATTTTGTGAATGTTAAATCATTTATTGATCCAAGAAGGTGCCTCCTTCCAGTTTGGTGAAAACCATCCGACGACCCCGAACGAACCTCCCACCCTCTTTTCTCGCTAGGGTGTACCCGAGCGACGCGACGTCTGAAAGGGGGTTGCATGGTCCGATCCTTATTCCACGAGGCGAATTTATATACCGCTCTATATATATTCTTGGTTCCTATCACAGAATAACCGAAACCAACACTAGAGAAGAGTTAAATGTGTAGGCACATGTACATTGCACAACGACCTGTAGAAGGTAGAAGGTTGAATTTCGGGCTGAACGAAGAGCGAATTTATGGCCTCGCGGGGGTTAGCCGGCCGGTACTCCTTCTCTCATTTCCACCCTCGAAAACCCTGGGTTAAGGTAAGGGTACAAGGAACTGGCAACGTGATCGGGGAAGATTCCTTTCTGAGAGTTTGATTAAGATTGGTTGTTGTGATAGGAAATTTACGAAATGTTGGAGTTTATAGGAGAATTTTGCATCAGATGCTTAGTTATTGATAGTGGGGTCGTGAAATGTTATCTTTGAAGACATAATATTAGTTTAAGATGAATCGCATGCAATTTGAAATGAACCTGGGTTTCGTTCAAACTGAATGAATTTAGTTTCATTTTGAAACCGATTTTTGATGAATTTTGAAAAGAATTCGGCTGTTGTGAAAATTAACTATTGTCACATGACACATGACTTTTTTCTTTTAGAAAGCTTATGGAAAAAAATATAATAGTGTGAAAAAAATTACATCGGAATAATTTATTCTTAAAGATTGTATAGTCATTTTTTTGGAATATTCTCCATATAAGCTTGAAAAATGGCAAAAATTATATATGTACAGTAAAACAAATGTACACTTCCTTTCCTAGAAAGAATGTTAAAAAGCGGATATGAGACCAGATGTGGGTAACTTTTTGGTTCGAACAAAGAACTTAACATGTGCGGTTATGGCGCCTGCCAACTTCAAATTCATTTTGCTTCCTCATAGAGGAAGCTTTGTAATGGTAGCATTTTCGAAAAATTTTGAATTATTCAATTGAACATTCCTGAATTTAAAAACGTCTAATACAACGTTCTAAGCAATTGTGTTGATGTGTGTGTGGATATGTGTGTGGATGTCATACTTTTTTGTGAACACGATCACTTGAACACGGCCGTTTTCAAGTTATCGTGTTCACAAAGCAACCGGTTGCAGGTAAATTGAAAAAATTTGGAGGGATTATTTTCACCACTAATATCTTGAAACTGACCGAAGGATTTCTGAAAATATTTGTTGCATTTTTTAGCACTTCATAATATTTTAAAAATCGGTTTTTTAAAGTAAAACTTTTTGCATTAACATAATTCAAAGTTGATGTAAGAATATGAAAAATTCCTTGTTTCGAGCCAAATCGATTGACCCACAATAATAATACATTTTATTAAAAAGTAACATATTAAAAATTGATTTTTATAGTAAAAATTTTGTCATTATTATAATTTAAAGTTGATGCGAGAATAGAAAATATGTCTTGATTCGAGACGAATCCATTGACCTATAATATTGATACATTTTATTGAAGAGTGAGGAAGCTATGATAATGCATATAATTTGAAAACCCGTTTTTTATGGTAAAACTTTTTTCATTAACATAATTCAAAGTTCATGCAAGAATATGAAAGATTCCTTTGTTCGAGATGAATCGATTGACCTATAATAATAATACATTTTTTCAAAGAGTAACATATCAAAAATCGATTTTTTCATCATTTGTTTCATCTTTATAATTTAAAATTGACGCGAGAATAGAAAAGATGTGTTGATTCGAGACGAATCGATTGACCTCTAATATTGATATACACTTGATTTAAGAGTAAGAAAGCTATGGTAATGCATAATATTTGAAAAAACGGTTTTTTGTAGTCAAACTTTTTCAATTAACATAATGCAAAATTGATGCAAGAAAGGGAAAGATTCCTTGATTCGAGGAAAGCCAATTGACCTCTAAAATTGATACACTTCATTGAAGAGTAAGGAAGTTATGCTCATATATAATATTTGCAACATATGTTTTAAACAGAAAAACTTTTTTCATCAACATAATTCAAAGTTGATGCAAGATTAGAAAAGACCTTTTGATCACAAATTTTCAATTCAAATAATTATGATAATTTTTTTTAAAAAAAAATCTTAAATAAACAAAGTGGAAACACTCGAGATCGAATTCATAGCAAGTTTCTCGAGAAGTGGGTTTTCGATTTTCCAACTTCAAAAGTGCCCCGGCCACTCTTTTTTCAACCTGAAGGGTTCTTCCAGCTAGGCCTTTTACTTGCAGAATGTCACATATATTATAAGAAAATCATAGGATCTCGAATATTGATTAAACATCAGATTTTTGAAATTTAATTTTTTAATTTTTATATACAATTTCCTCCGGGAAATGTGGCATCTTACTCTTTGCAATAATATCGGTTTCGAATATTCTTAATATTCACGTTGGATTCTATAAAACGCTACAAATTGGCATAGTTCAAAGTTTCTAAAAAGTGATTGTATTCGGAAGAAAAATTAAAATTCACGTGTTTGGTCCATAGTTATCCTGCTTGATACATAAGTACCCCAGTTGGTGGTATCTCTTAAGTGACAAAGTATCATCTATGATATACTAACTATTGGTTATAATTTTTAGCTGTATGTACATATTTGGTTATCAATACAAACATTTTGAAGGAATTATTGAGACTTCTTCTTGAGCAGGAGCGTCGTAAAAATGTTAATTTAAGTAATAATTGAAAGTGAAAAACGATCACAAATCTACTTTTTTTCAAAATAGTTGTATCTTAATTAAACCTTAAACTGTGTCATTAATATTCCTGTGAATTCAATTAGTTTTTTCGAAAAAATCGATACGAACTTTCCTGTTTCTCTGTAGCAATTTTATAAGAATGCTTATTTTTAATTAATTCTTTCAATTAAAATTAAATTATTATTCTTCAAAATAACAAAATCCACGGAAACACTTTGAATTTATTGGCAAGAATATCACCAAGAAGAAAATAATACGTTGAAAAAATATTAGTCTATTTCCAAAGTTTTTTTTAGAATTTTTTCCTTTTGAATTCACAAACTTCTTACAGAGCTTTATGGTATGGAAACCAGCTCCATCATTTCTTGCTACGTCTTTACAAAATGCTTTCATATCAAAAATAGACTTCAAATAAATGCCAATTTTATTTATATAATATATTTCATAACCGAATATAAAAAAATATTGAAAATTGAGACCGCTCTTGAAAGTTATTTTCCAGTTTTTTATGGAAAAGAACACTTCACAATGTTGAGAAAAAAATGTGCAGTTTCAAGTTTTTTAGGTTCTCCAAAAAATGAGATTTCGTAATCTTGCTCAAACTTTTTTGCGCGAATCACAAAATTAAAAAAAATTTATACTAATTTTTTTATTATCGTTGAGAAAAAATGTTTTAAGAAATTATTAAATAAGAATTGCAAAAAGAATTGCTTTAAGTCTTTCTTAAAAATTACAGACAAAGTTTCACTGCCACAAAATTTCTTTTTATATCTCAGCCAATTTTACGATGATAATCTAAAGAACGTTTAGTGAAGTCGTTCCTTCAATCACTATGTTAAAGTAAATAAACGATGAAAATTAAAAGGCGTTCTTTTCACCAAAAAATTAATTTGAAATTCAAATCCTTGGGTTTGAATATCTTGATTTATCTACTAACACATGTTTGAACTTGAGAATATTCATCGATAATAAAATGCATCTTGTTTTCCATTTTGAACTTTCAAATGAAATTCTTTTTTCTTATTCAAGAACTTCAGGACTTTATATTCTTCATCGACCAAGTCTTCTCTATTTCAAGAGCGGAGTACCTACTATATATTTGCCGTATCGCAGAAACAATGCGTGCTCGCGAAAAAAGCTTTACCAGAACGGAAGAGGTTTAAAAGGGGTAAAACAGGTCGCGCACGCTCGCCAGTGGAAAAACGCATTTTTCCGCGCAGAATCGTAAAAATTCCTTGTAGAGTCTAGCGAGGCGGTGCGGGAAAAGGGGCAAGTACAAGACCGGGGTGAAAAATAAGGGCGAGGTCAGTACGCCCTGAGCCGCGGAAAAATTCGCGCTAATTCCGTGACCTTCCCCAAATCCTTTTCGATCCGCAGCACATTAAATCGTCAACTATTATTTCCATACACAACAGTATTCAATGTTTAGAAATAGTTTACAATTATCTATGGATAAAACTATAAATGGCTTGACATCAAATTAATAATTGAAGTTGCAATTTAAAAAAATTATCTACGATTTTCTGTGAGTGCGCTGTATCCTGTGTGAGGTCTCTATCGATTCCTACTTCACTCAATAACAGACGACCCTTGATTCTATAACGACACATACAATCGTCTCCTCAACTCACGATACACGATATTCATTTCATCCAAATTAATTTCCCCTGAAACTTCGACTCCGCACACTTAATATTTCTTTTTTATTTATATTTAGAACATTTATGTCTTATAATCACTCATTTTTAATTGAAAATAGTTATTTTCTGGCTTATTTATATATAATTTATATCCTATAAAAAATGTGTTGAAAATATATATGACACATTTTACTATTTGGATTACATGACCCCGGATAAATTAAGTGGATAACAGCTCTTCAAAAGGTGAGATATTTTTATTTTCTTATTTTTATATGAACAAAAATGTACATCGACATTTAGGAAAGGGTTTTCTGAAAATAATATCCAGATGATAAACCTTATATAATAACTTAATTAATAAAATAATTCAAGTTCAAAGTATTCGAGGGAATGAGAAAAGAGTATTTCTAATCTCTAATCAGAGCTCAGGATTTTAAAAACGATCGTTAATTTCGGAACTATTTCCAGCGGAATTTAAGACTTTCGGTGGTCAGCGGCGGGACTCGAAATCTGGGCGGCTGTTGAAATTTCTGGGATGGACGCATCCCTCCGCCACCGAATTCGCATTCCTATCTGGTGAATAACAAATAATGTGTCGACCACACTGATTCCGGTTAATTCGCGAAATGCATTATAGCGCGAGAAATTCATCGATCGTATAACCCCATCATCATTTTCTCGTTTCATATCATCCTAATTATCATCTCTCGTCATTCAAAGTGACATCAATTTACCCTCAAACGTCACCAAAATTCTACTACCTGCAAATTATTAGCTCTTTATTATTTCCAGCACTCCCCCTAATTAAGAGCAAATAAACATAAAATTATACCGTTTCCTGAATTTTTATTTTAAAAGTCCATTTATCATATCGATTATTGAACTAGCTAGGAATTTGATCTTCCATGTTCTCTTATGGTGCTCATTCGATGAGTACTTTAGTTTGTTATTATGCTCAATTGCCAAATATATGTTTGCTTGCACATAGAAGATGCGTTATTGTCTTTGTTTTTTAATTATTTAAAATTAGCAATGAAAATATTTTTAAATCCAATATTAGGCTCACTGTAAACAGAAATATTTCAAATATTATAAATGACTATAACTTCCTTACTCTTCAATAAAATGTATTATTATTCTAGGCCAATAGTTTATTCTTTAGTCAAGGAATCTTTTATATTTTTGCAACAACTTGGAATTATGTGACCGAAAAAAGTCTCACGATTGCATAAAGCTCATTTCAAAAAAATATGAATAGGCTCTGGAAAAAGTAATAGAGTCAAACCTCGTTTATCGGGACGCCCTCGAAATGTAAACACCTCGTTTTATCGGGATTCGAAGGGGTCTACCAATACTACCCCCAGCCTCAAGACGGGTTGCCATGACACCTTGCTGTGTTTTTATTTACGGGTTATGTCAGGTTTGATCGCAAATGATCAAAAAGAATTTCAAATTCCCGCTACTCCCACCACGCTCTCACCTTACCCCACTTCAAGTGCTTATGTATAAGGAGCGGTGGTTGGAAGGGGAACAATATTTCCCGATAAACGAGGTTGCAAGATCCCGATAAGTGAAGATCACGATAAATGAGTGTCCCGATAAACGAGGTTTGACTGTAGTTTATTGTCCATCAAGTGAGAGAAGTTGGCGATTCTAGACGAGTGTGAAGTTTGCCGCGCGAGCGCAGTGAGTTCAGCAATCACACGTTTCGAATCGCCGTCTTCCACTAGATTCACATAATACTTTTCCCAAGCCGTGGACAAAATGCGATTTTACCCACTCCTAGATATGTCAATACTCGCTTTTCTCCACGTTGTTGGGATGAAATATAGTCCTCAGCTGGTGCAGAAGAGCTTTTTAAACTCATGTGATTGCAAAACTCGCCTTCGGCTCACGTTGTAAACTTCACATTCGTTAAAAAATTCCTCCTGCACTTGTTGAGAGATATATTATTGTTCAACACTCGCGATGGAAATGTGGCTGACAAGGTTGTCAAGAGACGAAAAGGTTGTCAAGAGACAAGGAGTTTGTCAAGAGACTTTGAGTTTGTCAAGAGACGACGAAGTTGTCAATTTCTCAACTAAATGACGTCACAGTGATTGAAGTGAGTATACTTTTCCCGCTAGTGGAAAAAGTAAACTCACTACGACCACTTTGACGTCATCAGTAGAGAAATCGACAACTTCGTCGTCTCGAGACGAGCCTCCAAAGTCGCATTTCGATCGCGGGTGTCGGGCAAACGAATATTTGTAGAGATCCATTGGCAATTTATGAGATAATAAATAAAGATTCTAGAATTTTACTCCTGAAAAAATAGTTACTTCTCTCTAATTTAAATAATCAACCACATTCGAATTTTTAATGCATTTGAAGCTTTACAAATTTTTATCAAAATCGACCAATACTAACTATCGATCCTTCCACTATTTTATAGTTTTATGAAATATATATTTGATCTATTATTAAATCTTTTTTTCTAATTTTTTCAGGTTTAATCTTTCCTAATACTTAATTGTATGTGAAAAAGATTGAGAAAACGTTTTTTTTTTCAATCAAAGTTGTTTAAAAACTAAAAAAAATTATGTTCTCACTCCTGTTGTTATAACATTTTTTTAACTTTTTATTTTCAAAATTAGACCAATTTAATATCAAGCTGAGGAAACAGTTCCATGATTTCAAATTTAAAAGATCAAAATATCGATTACAAATTTTTTACTTTGAAATAAGACACGCACATCTGGAGGATGCGCAAAGTCAAAATTTTGTATAAATATCCTCATTTTCAGAATTTCATCAGAGTCACTGCTATTTTTTTCAATTGATTCCACGTACTTTTTCCAATTTTTAATAATTTACCTGAATTTTTCATTAATAAAATAAGTATAAACTCTTCGAAAATTATAATTCAATGTTCGAAATGTCCAGCAATATATTAAGGGCGGAAAAACTAATCGCATAATTAATTGGACCTTTTTTAATAATTAAAAATTTGCGAAATTGAAAATTTTACACCACACTGTAATTCATACATTTTTTAAACTTGATATGACTGTCAAAATTATGAGCATGTAATGCAATTCAAAAAAAAAAACAAATAACCTGAATCCCATTAAGTAGGCTTTTTTTCTTCTTAAATAATGCTCCCAACAATAGTTACTCTTTTGAAACTAACCTTTGAAAAAGTTATTATTATGATAATATTAATAAAACATTCAATATAAGATGATAAAAAAGTAGTATATATATACATATACCATTAACCATGTAGTTATTTGAATATTACATAATATCTGTATTTTTTTTAATACTGCATAAATTTCTAAAAATTGTAGCACTTTTAAATAAAATTTTTGATGATGTCATTTCTGAGAAAAAAAAATTGTTTTTCAAAGTATCGAAATCTCTATTTATACAACTTTGTGACCCCATAGGTAACATTCTGAAACAAATGTTGCAGGCAATCCTGATTGGCTAGCTTAGAATGTTATACTTAGATATATAGCATATACTTAGAATGTTATACTTCTGCTGATCTGCCCAATCAGAAATGGCTTATTTTCCCGCGAAAAATTCAAAAAAGAAACTTTTCAAAGATAAAAAAAAAAGATCTGTACGTTTTTGGAAAAACTTTCCTGAAGTAATCACTTTCAGTTTTCAGCGTTCTTTTTAAATTCACAAAAAAAATATATTTGAAGATATGCAACTACCCCATTTTAATCAAATAAATGTCTTTTTTCCAAATGACTTCTAGAAGAAGAAAACAAATACTCTAGACTAGGCCACTCTAGTAATTAACTTCCTTTTTTGTACAAATAAATCGAAAGATTAAAGAACAGTAAGGGTCGTAATTTAGGAATGTGTATGAAAGTTTAAAGCCTCTAAACGTTTTGGGTTAACGAGAAACCATTTACTTTGGAAATAGTGAGTTAGAAATAAATGTGGAGTGATTTGGCGAATATCTCGTTTTCGGTGTGTTCCGGGGGCAGAAGCTATTTCGCTTTGAAATTCGTCCGGCAGCGGCGGCGGCGAATCGACTCCATCCCGGCCGGGCAAGAATTATCCCGGCAAAGCTCCAACTTCGAGATAAGCCGTCGCGCGCTTCCCTGGGAAAATGCAGGATTTCAATTTGGCGAAGTTCTGAGATGAAGGGAGAGCGCGCCATACTTTGGGAGGCCCCACCCCTCTTGAGCCCCGAGCAACGGCCTGGGGTTGGGAATGATATAGGGGTGGCGCCGCCATTTTGAATTAGCCGTGCTTAGAGAGGCCGGGGGTGAAATTTTTATGGGTGTCGTTTCCTCGCTCTATGGTCGCCACGCTCTTGTTGCCCTATTTCAAAATAACTCTCCATACCGAGAAAACTATTGCAAACCCAATTCCTTCACGGTCATTCTAGCTTTACTGGATTTTAAATAATTTATTTTATTTCCTGTCATCTCGCACTAAAAATTCGGTTACTTTAAATTTACAACCAAATCGTAAATCTAGAAACGAGAATATATTATTAAAAAATAGGCTGCGTCTAGTCTTCCCGAAAAATTGAGGGAGTTTAAAAAGGGGATGGACTAGTCGTGCCGAAAATTCGGGACGACTAGCCACGCTTATGAAAAATATTTGACTATCCGTCCCGAATTTCAGGACGGTGAGACACTTTGAAAAGAATAATAATTGTTTTTTGTGGATGGAAAAATGGGTTAAAGGCGAATTTGTTTATACCCCTAAATGCGAGAATTGGAATCTGATTATTCTTATTTCGAAAATAATCCTTCATCAGAATATAAATCTCGAAAATCACTATTTTAACTGAAGAAGTGTACACATATATATATATATATATATATATATATATAAAATACCTATACTTAAAAATGTATATTTTATGAATTTGTTGTATTGAAATATAAAAATGTACAAATATTAAAAAAATATAATTCAGGGCTCGATAGAGAAAGATACTAAGTCAATTAGAGAACTTTGCTTCTTTTACCATCAACCTCATTATACTTTTTTATTGTCGCATGCCAATTTAATTTATCGCTTCCGAAATTATATTAGTGCAAATGCGGTACAAAATATTTTTTCAATTTTTCGTCTCATATATTAATGTAGCGATTAGAATTTGTGAATTTCATATTAAAATCGGATAAAGGATTATTCCAAAAGTAACATTTCTATTTTGAATAATAGAGGTTTGTTGAACTCGAATTATCAATTCTTCCACTCAGACTCTGAATTCTCTTTCTGGTTCATCATTCTTCTTAATTTTATTATTTGACGATAATAATACCTTGCCTGAAAATGCTTCCTACATGGTTGTTACTAAATATGTAAGTAGATTTGTCGCTCTCATTAAGTATTAGCTTCAGTTACAAATAAAAAATTAAGGAATCATTTTCTAATTTAGAATATATTTTTGAAAACCATTATTACGTTTAACTTTTTCTTAGGTGAACCCGGTTTTTGATATCATCAGCTATAGAAAATGTAAATGAAAAATGTGAGATGAAAAATATAAAAGTATACTTGCCCCTACAGAATGACTTTTTCCCAGACTCTTGGGATTGGAGGGTTGCATTCATTATGTAGGGTAGCGCACACTGTAAAGCCAAAATAAGAATTTTTTAAGTATTATACATATCAATTTTTTAACTTTTGGATGAAATGAAAACAGTTCAGATCTAAATAAAATAAACTCTAATTGTTATTATTTTATTTGAAAATCTATCTCAGATAAATATTTACTATAGCACATGGACAAAAAACACGTTTCTGTTTGGTGGTGATTAAGAAAATCCATTCCTCATTCGTTTGAAAAATTTATATTGTTTATGGGTTTTTAAGGTGAGGGTGCAATAAGAATATTTACAATACTTCATATTCACTCCAGCAAGTTTTCCAAATTTTAAAACATCATTTTTTTAAATTAAAGCATCTATAATAAAGAAACTTTCTTTGAGATTTTTTAAATTATAAATTTAAATAACTAAAAATGTCGGAAAGCTTCAATGGTTATTATTTTAAAACACGTTCAAAATTTCCAATGCAAAGGAAAAAGTAACATTTAGTTGCATTCGTTTTTAAATCATTAATTTTTAAATATCTATATCGTCTATAAAATAAGAAACACTTTTCTTCAAATTTGGTGGGTAAACATACTTTCGAACAAAAAATCAATTTTTTAAATATATAACGCTCTATACATCAAGGTCAAGTTTTTTAAAATTATAGTTTCTGAAAAACAAGAAATTGTTAAAATTTTGTAAAGTAAGAAATTTACATTCTTCCATCTGTTATTTTTGTTTTTATTTTCTAAAATTCACAACATAACGCGCGTTTATATCATATCAGTTCTAGTGTGACGGCAGGTTAAAAGCTGATATATGTATGTATATATATATATTCCTACGACGGTCCCCTTCCGAGTATAACCGAGCCAAACGCTACTTAACGTCGGTGATCGAACGAGAAGTATTAAACAATTTCGTCTATCCAAGCGGATACATAAAATCCGAATAACACCTGCTTAAAAAAAGTTTAAAAAAGAGGAAGTTATAAGTAGTTTCTATACAAAAATTAAAGATGCATAATGCGTTCCGATTTAAAAAAATTATGCAATAAATTTTGAAAAAATACCTATATTTATTCACCTCACAGTTTATAATTTACGATTTCACAATTTAAGAAAATTCCTTGTTATGCATCAACAATTTTTCGCAAATAATAGCAAATATCAAACTTCATGACTTCAGTCTTCAAACAAAATATTGTGAGTTTTCGGTTTACCCTAATAGATATATTGATTATATTGGTCATGTTTGAAAATTGAACAAGAATAAACGAACATAAAATCAATTAATAAGAATTTTGATTTAAAGTTTCATTAAATTTATCTGTTAAGTGCTAAGTATAGATTTAATGTATCATGCTGCCCTCTCTCTGCAAACGCCAAACACCCTGCTACTACCCCAAATAATGTGCAACCCCTCTACCATACCGATTGAACAGAAATATCCCTAGGAAAGAAAAAGGTTCAAAGTAACACCACGGATGACGCAAGAATCAATTTCTGAAGAGTCGATCAAACAGAGATCTACTATTTTTCAAATATCTACATTTCGCAAACAAATTTCGATTAGTATTTAAATTCTTCACCTAAAACACAATAAATTCTCATATCCACAATATTTCTCACTTCTATCATTCGAAGAAGAACAATTATTTTTTACTTTCTCTACCAAATTTCACTCCATTAACTCCCTAATCTTTTGTCTAAAATTTAATAGCCTCTCCGAAAGTGCACTGAAAAAATAAATAAAGATAAGTTCGAGTTGGAAATGCAGAGAGATGCATGTCTCACGTAGCTCGTAAACTCCCCTTAAATTTTCCTTGTTAAGCGGGGAGCTCGACGGAAAAATCTATGGCCGGGCTTAAAGCGGCCTTCCTAATTGCGTCCCGTGTTCCGTGCGACGTTGTAGACCGTTTAAATAAGTCCCAAGTACTATCGCTAAGACTCCGACTATGGGCATAAAAACAATTTAAAAAATTAGGAGTGCAATCACATCACGTCTCTTAAATGGCTCCAAGGTGATATCAGCGAGACTGAGACGGGAGATTTATAATTCGCGAATGCTCCCCTCGGCCGAGGCGATAATGGGCGCGAGTTGCTTTGGCACTCACCTAACTTTATTCCTTTTTAAGTTTTAAATAGTTTCTCTCGAGTTTTAATTAGGAAATTTATCCCTCGTCCTCGTCCAATGCTCTATTAACCTCCGCCAGTAGAAACTCAGAAAAGAGTTTCGATAAGGAATTAAAATCGGAAACCATTTTATTTTTCAAATATCTTAGCGCCTCTCTGTGCACCAGACTAAAAAAGTTATAAATTTCATAAACTTTTGAAGTATTTACATAATAATTGGAAAATATATCTTCCCTTTTTTAATATATACACCTATCATTGGTAAAAAAAATCGGGGGTTGACCCAATGTAGAGGGAAAATAACCACCCTCGTCGTATTTTAGTGCCCAACATCGATCCTCGTACTTTTTGCTTTCCCCACTTGATACAGCACGAGTAAGCCCCACCAACCTCAGCGATCGCCCCACCAACCCCCTATTCCCCGTTTACTTTATTCTTATCTCGAATACTTCGAGAAGAACGGACTACCTCTTTCTTCACCCCACTTTTCCACCCTTCTTTCTCTTTCTTTCAACCCTTAGCCCCTCCACTTATAACCCACCCCCAATACTATTCCTCTTCCAAAGGCACACCGCCAGCACGGAAAATAGGCTTACTAAAGGGGGAATAAAAGCCCGAAAGGAAAGAATGAAATAGAAAGAAGAGTAGGGGGTAAGGGGTTTTTAGGGGTTGTTCTTAGTTCAGAGAGAAAGAGAGATCAAATCTCATTTTGTAGGCTTCGTTTCTGGAGCTGAATGATCCAACTACCCCTACCTATATATTAAAACCCCATAAGGGTTCTTTTTCCTTCGATCTTGTTCTCATGAGCATTTTTTCAATTTTTTTTTAGGGCTAATCAACAACAAAGTTTTAAAAGTGGTTATTACTACAGGAGAGTAAACCTTATGTGTTGGGAATTGATTTTTACCACTGAGTGATTCTTCCTGTTACTTTTTCGACCTATATCTTTTGAACTATGAATTTTTGCCGATCTGCCTCACGCACTTTTTTAAGTAGTGAAACAATGCACTTTTTAATAGAACATAAAAAGGGCTGGTATAAAATCCTGTGGCAGAACGTGAAACTGAAGAGAGTTTTTATGACCCATCGTGGGCACCCGACTGTGGGATTTTCTCTGAAAACCGAGTAAGGACCTCGTTCAAGAATCGTCCTTTTTCCTTGGCCTTTTTATTAAAAGTAAAACTGAGAATTTTATTCGCTTTTATAAAATTATAATATTTATTCATCTTTGATTTCTTCATTATATTAACTTATATTAACATTATATTAACTATTCAAACTTTCATTCCTAATAATATATCAATTTATGATTTTTTTCTTGATACAAAAATTGTAAACCAAACGAGATTTCCGAGAAAAAAAAATTATTTATTTGTTCTACTTTAGAAAGTTTCTATAATTACAATTATCAGGTTTTTTAAATGAAATTTTAATACAAATTACGGTTAGGCTTTAAAAATTGTGAGAATGGCAGTATTGTACAACCCTAGCTCGGGACATCTAATTAGAAATTCTGAAAAATGTTGACCAACCCTTGAATAGGGGTCGTCCGAACCCTTCTCAGAACAAACCTGTTTAACTCAAAGAAATATTTTTACACTCTTTTTTCAACTGCAATCTATTTATTGCTCATACTTCTCAATAAAAAAAATATAAATCCACACACTTTTTTTTGGGTTTTGTTACACTTCTTTTATAGAAATCGAGAAACCAAAAAATGATACAAAATACGTAAAGCATAAGATTGGGAGGTCGTATGTTTATGATTGGCCTACCAATAAAATATATTACTGTACGTGGAAAATAACGAGACATATATTTTTAAAATTAACTCAGCGACATTTTTACATTTTTAATTAATATTTTTGAAATTTAAGGGTAAAATGAGCTTTTTTTTTACCAATTTTACTTTAAAATCCGTGCCATTTTCGAGATATTATGGGTTTTCTTGTTTTAGTTAATCGAGTTTTTTTACACTCTTCCAAAATTGACAAACAATTTGAAAAATGGTTAAGTTATTTTAATATTTTGAAAATAAGAAAAGCATGTTCTAAAGCATCCTATATCTTTCTCCCTAGAATTTTTAGGAATAATAGGCTCTAATGTACCATAATTTCCTCATTTGGTGTTTTTTCTTCTTTCAGGAAAAAAAATTATTGTTGATCTTCTGTCAAAACTTTGCTGTTTTTTAAATTTTTTAGATTTTACGGTTTTTCTTCTTCCTACTTGTCGATTTTTTTAAATTTCTAAGCCGATGATACAGGAAAAGATAGCATTAAAATGAGTAAAGCTCTTTCGATTTTTTGAAAAATTAAAACATGATAATTTCTCAAAACAGGTACCTTGTTTCCGTTAAAATTTTCAGAAGTGAAAATCAAAAATGTAGAATTATTCAATTAAAATTTTTCTTGGTCAAAAGTGTTTCAGAACAATATAAAACCTTTCTTTTTTCCATTGAAAGTAATCACAATAAGTGTAAAAATAATAATAAGCGAGATGAAGAAGTAGGTCCTTATCTGAAATTTCATTTTTTTTCTTCAAATTTAATGATAAATATTTAATTTAAGTTATTAATAATATTTTTTGATGTAATATAATTTTGTCTACTTTTAGAGCCTTTATTTAGGTAAATTGAAATTCATTTATTCCTTCATTTACAATATAATTAATAAAACAAGTCACTTTAAAGTCATTAAAAATGAGAAACGTTTCATGATTTATGTAAAAAAAACTTTCATCAAATTTTCTCCAAAAATCGAAATATCTTTACCATTTTTTATTTTTGATTGTTTTATTGATTTCGGAAGGGTAGAGAAAACTTGAAAAAAAACTCTTGAAATCTCAAAAAATGCATAAAGGAGAAGATTTTGGAAAAAAAAAAACAATTTTTTTTTATTTTCCTGAAGGACAAAAAATACCAAGTAGGAAAATTATGGTTTGGCCATCGTTTGCAGACATCGAAAGTGGTCGATTCCAAATCGGTGACCAAAATGCTTTCACCTGTGAGCAAAATGCTCTCCATGGTTATCAAAATATTTTGCTCATAATTTTTACTGCTGATTCCATCTAGCATATATGTCATATATATATATATATATATATATATATATGTATATATATGTCTACATCGTGTTGGCTCAGTAAGGTTATATTCGACGTTTGTAAACGGTAGGGAATCTCAGGTTTTGCATTGTAATTTGTGAAGTGAAAACTCATATTAGTCTCAAATTTGAAAATAATCGTAAAAAGTGTCGCCATGTTAATTAAAAAGATACATATCGTCTTATTTAACACGTATGAAAAAATATTTTATTGGCAAGCCAATCCTGAACATGTCGCCGGCCAACCTGCACGATTTGAAATGGATTTGGTCTATTATATTTCGTTCAATTACAATTTTTAATAAAAAAATTTAATTTAAAAATTGCAAAATGTATAGAGTATAGAGAACGATACTGTGACACAAAGATGTAAAAAAAGGTAAGAGGATGCAAACGGTCATCCAGTTACGGAGCGGAAAGTTCGCGGTGTACCGTGACGTTAAAAACAAAGGCCTTAAATTTATGGTACAATTAAAAACTCGTCTTTAGTATTTTCCGCCCCCTCTGAGAGCCACCATCTCCTTTTGTTTAGCCTTCCGGCTCTGCCTTATGGCACCGTAATTTATCTCAACGTGGTCTCGGAAGAATATTATACCCTTGAAAGAATAACATTAAAACTAGAAAATCGTCAAACGTCATTTCACGTTCATTTGAGGTCTATAATCCATTCGCCACACAATAAATTTTCGAACTCGGAGCGCTCATGAATATTAATGAAAGGTATATTATTTTCTCCGAAGTTATTACATTTTGATGCTATTAGCAGTGATTGAAAGTGTTTCTTTATTAACTTTTAGTACCGTAAAACGGGGTAACGTCGCTCATGTAGGGTAAAGTTGCTCAACAATATATTCGAACCTAATCAATTTCAAAATAAAGTTTGACAACTCTGTTAATTGTAACAATCGATAACCTTTCATTTTTTCCCCAAGTAATTCGATATTGAATTTAAAAATACAAATGAGGAGGTGAGCAAATTTATTCTGTTTTACGGTATTCTAGCGACTATATTTTTAGTATACGAGAAGATTTATTTCAAAAATTGGTGATAGATTTTTATTAATAAAACGGAATTCAAATAAAGCATTTTTTCACTTTTTTAGACAAAAGGCTAAGTTTTCTCAGAAAAATAAGATTAAAAAATGATAAAGATTGATTATGGGAATCGTCATGTTTTGCAAATTATTTCACAAATAAAATGTAGTTCAGTTTGCTGGCATTTGAATGTTTTCACACAACAAATTAAAAACTGTTAAGAATTTTTTTACGCAGATTATTACACTGTATAACCACCAAAAAAGTACTAAATATGCTTTCCACGAGATATGGTGGAAATCGTTGGTCTAGTGGAACCAAAAAACTTTTCATATGTGAAATTTCTCATAACCCCAAAACCCTGATTTCATGTTCGAACCGGTTTTTTGGTAGGTGCATGTATATGTAAATTCATAACTTCAACATTTTCCATTCTAGTCAGTACCACCTTTTTAACCATAGGTTTCTCATTTTATCATAGAGAAATATACTAATGACCTTTTTTTATTACAATTGGTTGAAATTTAACTAAGTTATCGAATATAAGGCTAATAAGCACCCGAATTCTCAACTATAACGAAGGCTGATTTAATATTTTTCACTATTAGAACTGAGTACTGCTTCAACTAACAACGAGCGAAAATTTCGTATCCGCATGTTGTTGTAGTTCGGAATTCAGCTACTAAATTAGCTTAAAATTCGATAACTCAGTCAAAATTTAACCTAATTCCAATCAAAAGAGCTCACTACATGCGCAACTGAACTATTTTCAATATATCAAGAGCATAATATTATTGAATTTTAAAAATGTCATTAAATTGCTGTTAATGTTGACAAAATCTTAAAAATATTCCGAAGTTTCTCATTTTTCAAATTTAAGAAGCTATAGCTTCCTAATTTTGCCGTGATAAACTGAACATGGTGATCAATTTATTTCGAAATAAATGCTGAAAACGTATTGTGAAGGAAATAAGCAGCAATTAACAATTATTCCTGTATGATAATTATTCTAATTAAATTCATTATTATTGACTAATTATTAGGGTTTTCTCAAAAAACTCTATGTTTTTTTATCGCGTGCCCCCCAAACTTGTTTCATTTGTGGTGAACAAATAAATGCGTATAATTTTAAATGATTAAAACTATTAATTAACCTTAATTTGTGTAAAACAATAAGTGTTTTGCAGAAAATACAACTGATAGAATTAGACGTTGACAATAAAAAAAACTTGATCCAACTTTACCAAAAATACTAACCCTAAGTTTGAAAAACTACCCTTTGTAGGGGTTGAAATATCATATTATAAGTTTTGATAATAATTTTACACGAAATTCTTTGCATGTTTAGTACTTGAATGTCTTGGTACGTTATATAAAGGTGTATAACATGGATTTATGATATTTAAAAATGTATAATCCCTATAAAAGGTACTTTTCACGATTAGGGTTAGTATTTTTGTTCTAATTGAGTCAAATTTTTTCCATCATCGTCTGGTTTCGTCCGTTTTATTTCTTGCGAAACACTTGTTATTTTTATAGAAATAACGTCAATTAATAGTCTTAATGCTTTTTGAGCCGTTTAAGGGTCCAGGACCGTGGTCTAAACGTTTGTTTAAAATGAAACAAAAATACGCTTTTTTCACTAAGTGGAACAAGTTTAGAGGGTGCGTAATCAAAAATAACACATAAGGTTTTTTAGTACACCCTACAGACTATACGTATATTCATCAGCATTGGCAATGAGTTGTGTTTTGAAATAATAATTTCTTCTGGGTAAAATAAATGATACTGCAAAAATAACACGAGTTCAAATAGGAGTAAAATTGGATTAAAATAGCGATTGTCCTTCCGTTCGGTGGCATTGATATATGCTGATAATCCACGGCAATTGAGGTGATTAGTACGGATGCGCAGAAGTTCCGTTCCACGGTCGATTCTATTCGTTCCATCGCGTAGGCCATTCCCGGATAATCGAAAACCTAAACGCCGGGAAAATTGCGATCGGGGTTGGTGTGCACCCAATCGACCGTGAAAATTGAAAAACTTTGGATCGACGCGGAAGGGTCCAGCAATCAGAGAGGATTACTACACTCAATATTAGTCCACAGCGACGTCCACAGCTCTACTTGAAAGATCTTCCCGTTTACAGAACATCAAAATGTTTATTTTTCTATCTATTTTAAAGGGTGAATTTAAAAATATATCATCTAAGACGTTAAACTTTTTTTGCTGTATTAGCGGCAGATACATTTATTCTTCAAGTTCACCAAGTTTTTCAAGAAAAAATCTTAGAGGGGAAGGAAAGACCTTAAAATCTTAAAAACCTTGGAATATTTTTCAAAATATCACACAAAACATCGCTGTGTTTTATCAACCTTATGGAACTGTTTGCTCAAAAAGTGAATTGTGAATTGTAACTGTAAACAACTAAATTTTTTGATAAACTTATTGTTTAAAAAATGTGTTCCTCGTCATAGCGCAAAAAATAACACAGTTTTACGTCTAATAAATCCAAGTTGAACCAAGATTTCAATTTTATAAAAATATTTTCAAAAATGTTTAAATACTTACAAACATTTTTTAAAAATCATTATTTATCGTCTGTCAATAAACTTTAGTTACATTCATAAAAATATTATTGTTTTGATTTTTCCAAATTATTCGTTGATTACAATCATTAATTGAAATTTCGAGAATTTTTTGCACTACATTCGATATTATGATTCTAGAGAATAAATTCTAAAAATATGAAATGAATGAGCCAAAGAACTTTGTTAAGACCAAATTTTTAAAAGGGAATAAGTATAAGACAATGTCTTGCCGATTTGCCGAAGAATTTGGTTCGAGCAAGTGATAAGAATCACTTTAAAAAGATCAGAAAAAACATATAATAAACTAAAAAATATCACACTTTTGAGAAAAATTTTCACACTTCCTCTATAATACGTTTTTTCAGTTTTTTAAATTCAAATACTCATAAATTTCACAAACAAGAATGAAAAGCGAAAGATTAGAAAGTAAGTAGTACGATGGCCTCCATCCGAGTATAACCGTATCGAGCTCTACTTAACTTCAGTGATCGAACGAGAAGCCGGGAACAGTTTCATTGTCTGCCAGGACAATAAAAATATTATATTTTCAATAAACAGATTTTTAAAGAAGCTGATTGGTATTATTCTCTTCATAAAATATCAAAGTATCTTTAAAAAAGGTGATAAAGATGAAGGAATCCGAGATGCAAAGCGAATTAATGACAAGAAACTAGTCCTTATTAATATTCCGAAAAAATCCATCCGGAAAGGGTCAAGGGTCGAACTTGCGTAACAATGCGGAAGGCAGCTGTTAGATCTTCAACCCCCAAAAATGGATTTCAGCCTCGACATCTCGGGGTGGTCATAATAATTTGCATACTGGTCAAACGTGTGTGTCCACATATGAAATTGAGGGTATCTTACATTCAGTCCGATCTCGTCTACCGGTAGACTCGAGTCCTTCTGAAAAGCTAAAAGTCTATACCAAACAAGCATTTCCGGGTTGATATTGGTCAAGTTCGCTGTGTTAGTTTTGCATGTAACTAGTTTGGACGGGGTGTAATATTTCTAGTGCAAAATACTGCACAGTACACATACACGTTCGTTCTTCTTTTCGCGAGTGATTCATGAATTCCGATGTAATATAATATCTATTGGATTCGGACGGCTCGATCGTCCGAGCTGGGAGAATTAATTGAATTCATCGGCGCTTACCGTTCGCAAAATGCTTCGTTTCCCTCTATATAACCCACGCCTCTCTGTCTCTCGTCGCTCATGTAATTGCACGTTTATCTCATTAACGGAATCATTAAATTACCCGAATTTACAGCGGTCGAGTGCAGAATATCGACGACCCTTGCCCTAAGCCTAAAGGAACCAAGTTTATGTTTTACACAATATAAAGAAAAATTCAACATTCTATTGCAATTTTTGGGACCAGTTGGGGGCCGTTCAAATACTACGTCATACTACCAAGGGGGAGGGGGCGGTAAACGGTTTCCTGACCATTTGTGACGTAAGGGGGGGAAGTAACACAGAATATGACATCATGCATGGAAAAAAATATATACATGAAGAACTATTTGCCCCTTTTTCAAATAATACCTCTTCGTCCTCTCTTTGGCAGAAATTTCTCCTTTTTCTCGTTTTTTCGCTTTAATGCGAACTAAATTAATATAGAACCCAATAAGAGAATTCAACTACTTTTCGTTGAAACTTAATTCTTTTTCATTGAAAATTCTACTATTATGTGTTTGGTTCAGAATACATCTCTTTTGGTTGAAAATTCTACTGTTTAGTTGAAGATTAAACTATTTTCTTAAAAATTCTATTTTTTTCATTAATTTATTTAACTAAAAATTTCACTCTCTTTTGTTTCTGGTAGAAAATTTATTGTTCTTAGTTAAAAATTGAAACTTGGTTGAAAATTTATATATTTTGTTGTAAATTCGTCTTTTTTGATAGAAATGTAATCTTCCTTAAAACTGTACTTGTTTGAAAGTTGAACTACTTTGTCAAAAATTCATTTTATTAGTTAGATATCCATCTCTTTGATCAAAAATTTGACTATTTTGTTTAAAATTCTTTTTTCAATAAAATCCAGTTTTTTTCGGCTGCAAATTCAACTATTTCATTTTTGGCTGAACATTGATCGTTCTTAGTTTGAAATTCAACTTTTGGTTGAACATCAATTTTGTTGTGGAAAATTCGACTGTTTTGTAGGAAATTCGTCATTTGACTTGAAAATCCAACTCTTTTTGGTAGAGAATTCATCTTTTTTGCTTAAAAATTGTATTATTTGGTTGAAAATTTAATTATTTTTGTGCAAAATTCCACCATTTTTTTAGAAGATAGTTCTATTCGGTTCAACTATTTTGTTGAAAATTTAATTATTTAGGAAAAAAATTAAACTTTTTTGTAGAACATTTGTCTTTTTGGGTTGAAAATTCAAATATTTGGTTGAAAGTTTGATTATTTTGTTCAAAATTGATCTTTTTAAAGAGAAAATTCAACTACTTGGGTGAAAGTTAACCTTTTCTCTAAAAATGTATATTTATTTTGTTGAAGATTCATCATTTCAGTTGAAAATGTAACTAGTTTGTAAAAAACTCAACTGTTTGCTTAAAAATTCATCTATTTTGTTGAGAATTCGTCTCTTTGGTTGGAAAAGTCAACTATTTATTTGAAAATGCAGCTACTTGGTTGATAATTAATTGTCTTTTTTTAATTAAATTATTTGCTTAAAAAAGAATAATTTTATTATTGGTAGGGGAGTGTCGTATAGGTTGGGACACTGTATAGGTTGAGACAGCGCGTTTCTCCATTATCAATAGTAGCTCACTTTCTATGTTAACTCACCAGGTGGCACCAGTGGCAACACTCCCCTACATTTTAACCAATAATACTTATTCACTACACTCAACTCCTGATTCTAGACCGGGATCGGGTCTGGGTGGCCCAGAATCGGATGCGTTTTTTCATGACAACACTCTGGATTGCATGTGTAGTCTCTGACCTTGGAACAGAATATGCTCAGAGAGGCGTAATGTAAACAACTTCTGATACGCAAATGACTATCCGAGCGTATAGGCAACCAGACGATAATCAGGGGGCAGACAGGCGCAATCAAGCGTGAAGCCGGCTGAAGATAGAGAGGCCCAGAATCGAGGGTTGAGTGTATTATATTTTTCCTCAAAATATAAAATTGTGACACATTTCATTCTTCAAATAGAAAATTACAATTACTTCCCAATTATATTTCTATATAAAAGTTACTAAATATTTTTCATTATTTTTCAGACAAAACGAAATATTAAACTTTTTTCATTCCAAATCAAAGACAGAAGAATGTGGCTTCAATCATCGTTTCCTAATATTGTGAACGCAACCCCTAGAGTTTGACTAAAACCTCAAGAGGAATAAACTACGGTGTTGAGAATTCACCAAGTTTTTGTATCAAGGGAGAAGAAGGAGGAGGTCCTGAAAGTCGGAGGAAAACAAAAGCAAGCTGCGATTCCGTACATACCTTTCGCATTACTGGCCTCATCCTCCCTTTCCCTCGCCATCAGGCAATTCTACCCCCATCCTGTTCCTCTTTCCACCCTTTACTCCCACATGAAGCACTATCATTTGCTTTTCTCTCTGCTTTTCTCTTTTTCTTCGTTTTCTATTCTCTGAGGCTATGGTCCAGGAAAAACATCTTCTATTATCTTTCTTATTTCTCCCTCTTCACCCCTTTCCCCTCAACACTTCTTCGTCCTTTCCAAAACAATAGACAGAAATGCTTGAGAATGAAAAACTAGAGGTAAATAAATTCTCAAAAAGTATTTTATTACTTCTTATTTGGCCATTTTTATTATCAACAAATTGATCATAGTTAAAATTCGTCGAGATTATGTACAACAGCTTTGTACTAGTGAATAATAAATTAATCAATCTTATACAAAAAAATCTTTTATGTTATTAACGAATCATCCTTGATTCAATTTTATTTGAATAGAGATTAGGAACTAGTGGTGAACTAGACCACCATACCTATATGTTTTAATTTTCCAAGAAAATCAGCCTTGGTCATTTTTTAAAAACAAAATATAGGGTCAGATGCACACCCTCTGTTGTATTTAAAAAATGGCCAAAGAAGCTCCTTTTCTGAAAAACCTTACGTGATGGAGCAATTCCGACATCATATTAAGATTGAGCGTCCCCAAAAATATACAGGTATGGTGGTTTAGTTCACCGCAATATGAAACTTTTATTTTTGTGTGTGCATGGGTAATAGTTTTAAGTAGAGAGGGATTACAATTATTTTTGCTATAAGTCCTTTATACGTCAGTTAAAAAAACGGATGTATTCCGAAAATTGCTATTGATATTGTTATTGGTATTAAAGATTATATTTATTCAAATCAATATAATATCAACCTTCAAACGGAGACTATTGATTCAATAACATTTTTTCCCCAGTGTAAACTTTAAAAAATTTAATTCTTTACAATTTATTTTATCTTTGTTTATCTTGCGCTTCAAGTGAAATTGTTAAAAACTCCGACTTATATTGTTGGAATAAATTGTTGTTATCAAAACTTTCCATTTTAATTGCTTACGACAAATTTTTCATTTGACGAACATTATTCATTTTTTTATATATGTGTTAGTAATCCAATATCCAAGCCACACTATCTATCATTAAAATTCTATACTTTTTATTGCATGAAATGCATGTTAGAAGCTGAGTCGGACATTTTGAGAGTAAGTCCAGTTTCGGGGGTAGGTCTGACGTCCACCCTCTCTTTAATTTCCTTTCAAATATTCCGGCCATTTTTCATCCCCCGTTGCTGCCCACCCCCTGACATTGCCAAGTCGAGAGGGTCGAGATAAGTGGGTGGGGGTAAGACAATGGAAAAACTCCCGCCATCTTTAATTCCATCCCCAACCAACCCCTTTGACTCTCGAAGGGGAAGAAAAAAGACGCGATCAATAAATTCTTCGCCTTGTCTTATACTTCTTCACGCCGCCCACCCACCGATAATTCGATAGCTCTTTCGCACCTTCTATCTTTTTTTTGCTAGTCAAACTTTAGAGTTTAACACTCTTCTTCAGTACTCCACTAATTATCTTAACTTTAATTTATCGAATTTTTATTTCCTATTTAATAAATTTAGGACAGATGGTATGACTTTAAAATATTCCCGAAAAATTGGGAGAATTGGAAAAGCGGGGATGGACGTCCTGACAATTCGGGACGACTAGCCAAGCTTATGAAAAATATAGGACTAGTCATCCCGAATTTCGGGGTGACGAGACACTTCGTTTTAGTTTACACAGAACTTCAAAGTTTTGAGAATTATGCCTGATTAATATATTTAACGACAAAACGTCAGAAATAATAAGTAAAAATCTAGATATTTTTATTAGTTTGCAGTTTCTTTCCTCAAACTATTAATGTCTATTTCTTCATTTCATTACTGAAAGTTTTTCCAAAAATAAAGCGGTTCTCAGTTTCAATTTTTGTATATTAGGATGCCATAAAAATTTATTATTTTAATGATGTATGACATCAAAGCGCACTCCAGGTCCCATAGGAGCCGGTCCAGTTTTTTGTTTCCTAGAACTGCTGGTACACGCAGTTCTCAGCGGGAAGGGTAAAAGACGGTTGCAACTCCTGTCTCGGAAGGGTCGCAGTGCGCGAGTATTCAGTCGAGTATATCGCGCTATATTACGCATTCCAATTGGGAACGGTTCAGGTGACCCTGACTGTTTACGTTTCGAGGATACCAATTTCGTAACAAGGCCAGTGCGAGGCAACCCCCGAAACTGTTATTATATGGGACTTGGACTGTACTGTAAGATATGACTCAATAAAATTAAATTTAACATTTTCGAAAGCCTAAGAAATAGAAATTTGAGAAAATATTTCGTTGATAACCTTTTGAAATCTACAGATTTCTACATAGAATTGAAAGTTTATAAATCTTTTTATGTTAGAAATCTTCAAAAACTGTTTGGCTTTGTAAATTCACAGAGAAAATTTCTTTAAACCGACAATTTTACCTTAATTAGAATAATTAACTAAACTTTTACAATTATTTTCTTTACTTCTTGCATTTTACAACAAATTTCAGTAGCTAATTAATGGTTTAAATTTTTGTAATTAAAATTTGTGACTCAGCTTGATTTGTAGTTTAGTTAGGAGACCCTTAAGTAAACTATATATTAAAAAAGATATAAAAAATAATAATATAGAATCAAGGGAGTTAGAGTTGTTATATTCTAGTGTACCCCTTTCCTTAAAATAATAATAAAAGAAATAAATACCTCACTAATTAACTTTTCTTTGCCTTTTTACATCATCGTATAATTGGAAAGGACATTAGGGCTGAAAATCAGAAATAATTTGTCCTCGAGGATTTTATTCTGAGAAGCTACATTGAAGGGAAATTAAAGAGTAATTAGTTCGGGAAGTAATTAAATTTCTTATAAATGCAATCTGGCTTTGTTGCTTGAGATTATTAACGGAAAACGCTCAAGCAAGTCAGTTTTCTTACGCCGAAGTAGTTTTCTGAATTTCGTTTTAAAATTAATTTCATGTAAATTGAACTTAATTTCTACATTAAATCTCCACTTTGTGTAGTCAAAAATTCTTTGAATGCTTTTCAGGAATTGCAAATCATGTTTACAAATCATGTTTACAAAAAGGATGAGAAAACTTTAATTATTTTACTTTTAATTGCCAATATTTTTTGTGATAATATTTTATTATTTATTTTTATTTAAAAATTCATCAGCTATTTATTTTCTTAATAACTTATTTATTGGTAATTAAAAACGCACTTTCATACAAAAAAATATTTAAAAAGCTTTTCCCAATATAATAAAATTAAATAATGAAAGAGTACAATAATAAAATTAAAAATATTTGTTTGTTATTTAATAATAAGAAAATACCTCTAGCTGATTCAAAAGCTAGCTTGCATACCGACATTCAAGTTGAAGCAATAAATCAATATGTGCGTTTAGGTACAGCAGTCGGTAAAGCTACAGGTATGTAAAATTCCAATAATAAACTTTTATACGCCGCAGGCATGATTCGGGCGTATTACGTGCCTGTTTACAGGAACTTAAGTAGCCCTTTATGGGTCAGTGGTGGGAGCAGTACAATAATGGCCTCATTATTGTACTGTACAATAATGGGGCCATTATTGTACTGCTCCCACCACTATCCACCATCCATTATAGTCCGCGTATCATTGGAGCATTGAAGAAATACTTATCGTACATGATAAACCTACAGATAATGGGGGAGGTACAGGGGGGGGTGGGGGGGGGGGGGGGTTGAGGGGGGGGGGGGGGATTTTTGAAAATTTTAAAAAATTTGAGAATTTTGAAATTTTTTTGAAAATATCAGAAATTTTCGAAAAGTTTGAAAATTTTTAAAAATGTCGAGAATTGGAAAATTTCGAAAATTTTAGAATTTTTTACAATTTTTGAAAATTTGAGAAATTTTTGAAAATTTTTGAAATTTCTGAAAATTTTTGAAATTTTTTGAAATTTTTGAAAATTCAAGAAATTTTTGAAAATTATGGATATTTTCAAAAATTACACAAATCCCCCAAAAAATTTCAAATTTTCAAAAATATCCAAAATTTTCATATTTTTCAAAAAATTTGAGACAAGCAAATATCAACCGGCTCAGTAAAAATCTTGTTAACCGGCGCTAAAAGTGAATTGTACCGATTCGACTCGCCACGTCAGACCTCCCCTGTGATACCTGATAATCGGGGGAAAAAAACTTGCAAATCATGCCCTTGGTGTATAAAGTATAATGTGCACCATGTCAATAAGCTTTTAGAAAATATGAAATATAATTTCCAAGACTAAAAGCTTAAATTTGATATTTTCATTTGGTCCATAGTATAATCTCTAATTTTTAAGTTTTTGTTTTTCAAATCTGCAGTTTACAGGTAAATAAAATGCCAATAATAAAGTTTTATATTATTTTTGAAATTTGTCAATAATCTTTTGAAAAATATGAAATACAATTTCCAAGACTAAAAGCTTAAATTTGATATTTTTATTTGGTCCATAGTATAATCTCTAATTCTTATGTTTTTGTTTTTCAAATCTGCAGTCTACAGGTAAATAAAATGCCAATAATAAAGTTTTATATCAGTTTTGAAATTTGTCAATAATATTTTAGAAAATATGAAATACAATTACCAAGACTAAAAGCTTAAATTTAATGTTTTTATTTTGTCCATAGTATAATTGCTAATTTTTAAGTTTTTAATAAATTAAAATTTTAAATTCTAAATTTTAAATTTAAATTTATTATAATGAATCATCGTGAAAGTATTAAATCTATTTTTAAGTTTTTGTTTTTCAAATCTGCAGTTTACAGGTAAATAAAATGCCAATAATAAAGTGTAATATTATTTTTGAAATTCTTCAATAATCTTTTAGAAAATATGAAATACAATTTCCAAGACTAAAAGCTTAAATTTGATATTTTCAAGTCTCTAATTTTTAAGTTTTTATTTTTCAAATCTGAAGTTACTGAGGCGCCAGTCATTTTTCATAAAACATATTTTTTTTTTTTGAAAACATAGTTTTTTTTCAATCGAAAAAATGAATTAGGATACCCTAAGACCATAAGGGCCTAACTTACAAAATTTCGACAATAAGATTATTAACTCAAAAAATCTAAAAACTTCTAAAAACATCTTGATGAAAGGATTTATTACAGCCTCATTTTTGAATTTTTGTTTGTAAGCATGGTCGTAAGGACCTAACTGCGAATTTGCGTAGAGGACCATGCGCGCATGCATAATCGCATCAAGGTAAGTACCTAAAAATATTTTTTAATGCAACTTTTTTGTATCGATTCAGCAACTTAGTTACTAAAAAGTAAATTTTTACCCTTTTTAAATTTGAAAATTTAATTTTTATCACTGCCAAAGTTGAGAATACGTGCCCCTCGAGCGAAAAAAAAAACTTCCAGCTCCATTTTCTCGGGGCCTATAATAATGTTTTGAAATCAATTTTTTTATTTCCATTAAAAAACTTAATAGCTAGAAAGTAAATTCTCACTTTTTGTTTAAATCGAAAATTGTGAAACTTTTAAGGGTTTGATTCCGCACCAATTTTTCTCAAAGGAGCTTTCTCATTTTTTCTTCAATTAAAAATTTGAGTTTTGAGAACGTTTTCTGTTTGTGGGTAAGGCCCTTATTGCATGCTAACCTTAATTTTTTATCGAAGAAATAAGAATTAGGCGTAAAGTTTTCAATTACAAAAAAGTTTTCCTTTAAAATAATAATATAATGTAATAGTAAATTCTACATTTTACACTTATATAAAAAAATTAGATAAACATATTCTTCGGTCCACAAAAATTATTTAGTGTCCACATAAATCTCACAGAATTTTTTCCTCATAATAATTTAAATTTTGATACAATTTGTATAAACGTTGAAAGTTGCATTAATCAAGAAAATAGACTTTAATTAGGCTTCCGTTTTCGGTACCGATCGTGAGAGAACTCTTTTGTGTCAAGTGTTGCGTTTTTTGGCTTTGGTGAAGGGAATCAGCGTGTGTGGGTGCAGAAAGGGCAGTGAGTGCGGAGAGCAGGGGTAAAGGAAGAAGGGTGAGTGAAGGCAAGTGTGCAAAGGGTGGAAATAAGTTGTGAGAAAGGAAAGTTGAAACGTGCAAATTTTGTTTTGAGGTTAGGTATAGAAGGTGGTTGTCGGGTAGGGGGGCAAGAGGTAGGCAGGTGAAGAGAGGGTAGCGTCGTGGAACAGTGGGTAAGGTTGGATACTGGGATGCCGACGGTAAGAAGCCCGCAAACGGGCGCCAGAGGGCAGGGAGAGGAAGAAGCAAGAGCGGACGAGGTTTTGAGCGTGGTTAGTGGGGAGAAGGGAGAATTTGACAGTAGCGATGACGAGACGTTCGAGACACCGACCAGGGAGAGAAGGGGTTCAGGCACGAGCCAGAAACGCGGGAGACCAGCAAACCTACAGCGCCTCAACAGGCTAGGTAGAGCGGGCTCGAATAGGAGTCTGGATGAATGGCACAAAAAGGGGAACGTGACTAGCAGTGAAGGGGAAGATAAAAGGAAGAGAGAGGAAGGGGAAGATGATCCGGAAAGGGACAAGGATAACAAGAAAATGAAAAGTAAACGAAAAACACCAGACAGAGATTGGGGGGATGGGGGGATGTTTGAGAAGCTAGCGGCCCTCATAAAAGGGTTTAGAGAGGAAACAAGGAAGAGTCTGGAAGATATGAATAGGCAGGGGAAAGAAGTTAGGGGGGAAGTGAGAAAAGTAAGAGAAAAGTGGGAAGAGTGGGATAAACTCTGGAAAGAGGAGAAAGACAAGGTATGGGGTAAACTAGAGGCCATAGAGAATAGACAGAGAGAGATTGACGAACAGACAAATAGGGAGATAAAACAACTGGAAGAACGGGTAAGCAAATTAGAAGTTAGGAATGAGCATATGGGGAAGGGAACAGAAAGTGCGGAAAAAGTAGAAGGGAGTGATAACGTGCAAAATGACAATGAAAGAATGAAGAAGAGACTGAGTGAGATCGAAAGAAGATTGGAAGGGGAAGAAAGGGCGAAGAGAAAAAATAACATAGTAGTCAAGGGATTGAAAATAGAGAGTGAAACAGGGGAAATTGAAATCAAAAATCTGCTGAGAGATATTGGAATTCGGGTAAGGGTAGAAGGAGTTAAGAGATTAGGAATGACGAAGGAAGGAAAAGAAGGAATGTTTGTAGTAAAAGTAGGGAGTGAGGAGGAGAAAAAGAAAATTATGGAGAACAAAAAATTATTGAAAGGAAGAAGGGAGAGAATTGAAGAGGATTTGACTTGGAGGGAGAGGAAAAGGAGATGGCAAATAGAACAGAGAGCATGGATAGAGAGGAAAAAGGGATGCATGGTATGGATAGGGCGAGACAGACTATGGATAAATGGGGAGGAGTGGGTCTGGGACGAGGAAGTAGAAGAAATAAGGAAAAAGGGAAAAAGGATTGAGAAAGATAGAAGAAAGGAAGATTCAAAAGAGGCTAGAGAACAAACAGGGGGGTTTCCAAAAAGCAAGGCGGAAGAAAAGTAAGGAGGATAGAGGAGGGAAGGGAGGAGAAAAAAGTGAAAATAGCTTTCTGGAATGTGTCAGGCTTGAAGAACAAGAATGAAGGTTTCTGGCGGGAGTTAGAAAAGTGGGACGTGATTATGATGAGTGAAACCTGGGCGGATGAGAAGGATTGGAAGGGGATGAAAAGGTTGTTACCTAAAGGGTATGTGTGGACAATGCAAGAGGCAAGGAAGGAACACGTTAAAGGTAGAGGAATGGGCGGCATGGTATCAGGGGTGAGAAAAGAATGGGCAGTAAAAGGTAAAATAGAGCAGGACAGAGAAGAAAAGGAGGGAACAATGGTAAGAAGGATTATAATAGGGAAAGTCAAAATAGCGGTGGTTTGTGTATATAGAAGAAGAGGGGAAGAGGAAGGTTGGAGAGTAATAAGGAGGTGGATGGAGGAAAAGAAAGAAGAATTGGTTTTGATAGGAGGTGACTTAAATGCCTGGACTGGCGAGCAAGGGGGAGGGATTTGGAATGAAGAAAAGGAGGCATATATGAGGAGCTCCAAACATAGGGAGATAGACCGGGAGGGGAGGAAGTTACTAGACATAATAGGAGAAACCGGATGGTTTATATGTAATGGCAACATGAAAGGAGATGAGAAAGGAGAGATTACATTTATAGGTAAGGGAGAAACAATCATAGACTACATCTTGGCAGAAGAAAGAATGAGTAATATGATATGCAGTATGAATGTAGGGAATGGGATAGGGTCAGAACACTTCCCAGTAATAGCTACACTGAAAGGTGGCGTCCATAAGCGTGGCAGAGGGAGAAAGGAAAGAGGGGGGGAAAGGGACACGAAAATGGGAGTCTGGGGGGTAGATAAATTAAAAGTGTTTGAACAGAAGATGGAAAAGGAGAATATTAGATATGAAAAGGAGGAGGGGGTAGACTCGTTAATTAAAAGGTTGAAAGGGTCGATTGAGAAGGTGAAGAATGAGATAGGTACAAAAGAAGGAAGAGAAGAGGGAAAGAGAGGATGGTGGGACGAGGAATGCAGGGAGAGTAAGGAGAGAATGAAAGAGTCTGTAAAAAAGTGGAGGAAAGGAGAAATAGAGAAGGCGGAGTACAACAGGAGAAAAAGAGAACATGAGAAGATGCTGGAAGGGAAAAAGCAAAGGGGAAAGGAGAAATACAAGGAAGAAGTAGAAAAAGCAATCAAAGAAGGTAGGGTCTGGGATGTGATAAACAGGGAAAGAGGAGGAAGGAAGGGCGTGAATGAAGAAATAGAAATGGAGGAATGGACGGATTATTTTAAGGGTCTGTTAGGGGGAGAACAAAATAAGATCAAAGGGGAAAATAGAAAGACAGTCCAGGGAGAAACGGAGGAAGCGAACGAAATAACAAGAGAAGAAGTAAATGAGGCGATAGATAGACTGAAAAGAAACAAGGCCACAGGAGAGGATGGTATGGAGAACGAAGCGATAAAGTATGGAGGAGAAGGGATTAGGGAAGTGATGTGGAGGATATGCAACAAGGTCTGGAAAGGAGAAGGGTGGCCGGAGGAGTGGATGATAGGGCTGGTAGTACCGCTTGTTAAGAAAGGGGAGGGTAAGAAGGTAGAAGAGTACAGAGGGATCACTCTCATGCAAGGGGGCTATAAAATATACACAGAAATTCTAAGAAAAAGGTTAGAGAATCAGATAGAAGAGAAGCAAAGTATCCCACACAACCAGACGGGATTTAGAAAAGGGATGGGGACAATAGACAACATTTACGTACTCAACTACTTGGTTAACAGAAACTTAGGGAGAAAAAGAGGGAAATTAGTCGCTTTGTTTGTAGATTTCAAAGCAGCTTTTGACTCAGTGAATAGAAAAGTGCTATGGCAGGCAATGAAAGAGAGGGGAATAGAAGAAGGGCTGGTGGAGAGGATAAAGGAAATTTTTACTGAAACCAGGATTAGGGTGAAGGTACGCGGGGAAAAAGGGGAGGTTTTCTGGACAGGAAGAGGTCTAAGGCAAGGGTGCCCGTTGAGTCCACTACTTTTTAATTTGCTGCTGGCAGACCTAGAGGAGAAGCTAAAGGAGAAAGGGAAAGGGGGGACGATCCTGGGTAATAGCAAACTATACTCCCTAGCATACGCGGACGACGTAGTTCTAATAGCAGACGATGAGAAGGGGATGAACCTAATGATAAGAATTTTCGAAGAATACGTGGGAACAAAAGAACTGACGGTGAACGTAGGGAAGACCAAGGTGATGTGCTTCAGAAATAAAAAGACCAAAATAGGTTACGTTTGGAAGATGAACGGACAAACAGTGGAAATTGTGGAGGAGTTCTGTTACCTAGGTTTTTGGTTTGAGTCAGGAGGGGGAAACGATTTGCAGGTGAGGAAAAGAATCGAAAGTGCGAGTAAAGTAATGGGCCAAGTATGGGGTATAGGAAAGAGAAGGTTCAAGGACGATTGGAGAATGAGGGTTTGGTTGTTTGATGCGTTGGTTTGGGCGGTGTTGTGTTATGGAGTGGAGGTTTGGGGATGGAAGGAACATAGGAAAGTGGAAAGCATACATGAGAGATTTCTGAGATGGGTAATGGGGGTCAATTGGAGTTGTCCAGGATACATGATAAGGGAAGAACTAGGAAGGGAAAAAATGGTAACTAGACAAATTAAGAGAGCCTGGAGGTTTGAAGAGAAACTGAAAAGGGGGGAGGGGAGCAGGATAGCACAAGTATGCTTGGACGAAGTTCGGAACAAGGAGACGAGAGGAAATTTGGGAAACTCGAAATGGGAGGAAGAAAGGACAAAAATGAGGAATGTTTGTGATATGCAGGAAGGGGTTCTGGATTGGCAGAACATAGAATTAGAGCTATTAGTAAGACAAGGAGAAGAGAGATGGAGAAAGATTATGGATTCGAAGTACAATAGATGGTATATGATGGTCAAAGGGTTGACGGAACCAGAATATTTGCAAAAGATGAAAAAGGAAGACAAATGGAATAGGGTGGTACGGTTTAGAATGGGGGAAGGAGTGAGATCTTGTAGATATTGGATGGATGAAGAGGATAATTTGTGCAGAGTATGTGGATACGAGGTGGAGTCATGGGCACATGTGTTAGAGAGGTGTACAGGAGAGGAAGATGGACAGTTGAGTGTGGATGAGTGTGTGAGATGGATCTTGGATGGTAATGGACAGGGAGTGATGTGGATGAAAAAGCTGGAAGAAATAAGAGAAAGTAAGGGAACAGGGCAGAGCCAAACGGGTAATCCTCTGTGAAGGAAAGTCACTAGAAAAATGGTAAATTTTAAATCGTTGAAAATGCAATTGATGGTAAGAGAAAACGGAAGCCCTGGAAGGTCGCTCATACTTAGATTTGTAGAAAGTTAAGAATAATAGTATTAATATGACTGTTATCATGTAAGGCGAAGATTTAGAATATAAGCAGCGAATAAGTTAGACTAAGGATGAAATGTAAAGATATGTACAGGGAGCGGAGGCCCTCAAACCCGTAAAAGGGAGAGATTAAATATACATACATACATACATACATACAAATAGACTTTAATTAATACCAAAACAATCGTCGCATTTTCGTTAATTATAAACTGTTACCCTTTAAAATTCCAATAGTCATAACCTTTTCGAAAATTCTGATTTTTTCACACTGAACAAATTCGTATTTTTCTTTCCCTGTGAAAAAACATATTTTGTAGAAGACTTCATTGAATAAAACTTTGTTGAATCAATCAAGTAAATGCATAAATGCATTACTTAATTGAATCTTATTTCCCAGCATCAAGAACATATTCTTTCACAGTAGTAATTTTTATTTAAACCAGATATATATATATATTTTTTATCTAAAGAAATGAATTTTTATCTGTATTTTCCTGACACAATTAAATATTACGTATAATAAAAAATATGATTTCCTTGATTTAAATGGTCTGAATGCGTTGAAATCTGATAAGTCCTCCATAGAAACATTTATTTGAATCATCGAGTTCGACTATTTGAATTGATCAGGATTTATTTGAATCAATTAATTGGTCAACACTTAAGTCGAGTCTTCAGGTTAATTTTAATCAGATAAATCATAATTTAACTCTAAAGAATGTTAACTAAGCTAAAAATATATGTATTTGATACACAGAGTAGATGCATTTATACCAATTGGAATAAGCATTTATTTAGATGAATACAATAATATTGTGTTTACATAAATATCTATTTCTTTAGTCAATGGCGCAATGTTTCGTTCGATTATTAGAATTAAATTATTCATAACAAACATTTATTTCGAGGAAATAATTATATTTTGTTAAATTGAATATTTATTAATTTAGTAAGGAAGCAAGGTATTGCTCGATCTTTCGAGAGTAAAAGACAAAAAATTCCTTTTTATCTATGCGACGTTTCGTCGGCTTGATTTGCCGACCTCATCAGGCTTGAGAAAAACGTTGACAATTCATTAATTTCTAGTTAGCCGTTTTTGGTTAACGCGTTGTGTGAATTTTAAAATTTCTGTCATAATGACCTGATACGTTCGATCATATTCAGTCAACGACGAAACGTCGCATAGATAAAAAGGAATTTTTTGTCTTTTACTCTCGAAAGTTCGAGCAATACCTTGCTTCCTTACTATACTATGGAGAGTGATAAACCATTTCTATTATTTATTTATTTAGTTGGAGGAAGTTTTTCTTTCAATGTAGAATACGAAGGAGACTATCCAAAACGAATATTTTATCCAATCAAATAAATATTTCACTAAGATAAATGGATGATTTATTCAACTGAAATAAATACATATTTTATTGATGAATGTTGGCGTAATTTGTTTCAATTGGATACTTCTGTACACTAAACAAATATATTGTTAAATTCAGTATCTATGTTTTTGATTCGAAGAAATATTTCTTTGGCATTTATGGTCAAGGGTTCTCACTTCCCTTGTTGCGGCAGCGTTGTGGTCAACACGCTATGGACATCATACTCGACGGACCCAAGTTCGAATCCTGCTGGATGTGAATTTTTCATCGATCTTTTCTGTGTCAGGTTCATCAAGATTTCAAATTATGAAAATTGTTAAAATTAAATTTGTTCAATAAAAACAATGTTAATTACAATTAAAGCTGAAAGAATCCATTTGTTCATTCAGGAAAATATGTTACCTCAGTTCAAAGAAATAATAATTCCCATTCATTGCACATTCATTGCACATTCATTTAGAACAATGAGGTCAATGAGTCATTCATTTGGCTTCAAATGTGTATTTCTGTCTAAATTAATATTTCTTTGATTCAAAGAACTTCCTTCCGTCCAATAGTTCGTACTTTTGAACCAAACAATGTCAACTTACAATGAGAGGACGCGAGAGGGACATCGCTGATTCGACTGGGGCTTCGCAGGATGAAAGTACATCGAAATCCATTAGAGGCGTATTTTGTCTTTTGATCTAATGGGCCTTAGTTTCCGAAATATCGAGGTTTGAGTATTTACGCTCGAGCGCTCGACTCGCCACTGCAGAGCGGGGACCCTGGACTTGGCGCTTACTCACTAGTCCGATACTATTTTTGTGATAAACGAAAACCCTACAGGGTTTCGATATCATTTCTATGAATTTTTATTACGTAGATTGCAAATCGTAAAACAAAAATAATCCATCACGTCAAATTTTGATGAAAAAAAACTGAGTCAAACTAGCTGTGAATTCGATCTCGAGTGTTTCCACTTTGTTTGTATTTATAATTTATTATAGGGTGCTCATTTCACGAGCACTTTGCTTCCCGTTAGCAAATGTATTTGCTTCCTCATAGAGGAAGCATTAGTTATTTTTTTCAATAATAGACAAACCAAAGCCTTCATTTTGCTCAATTTAAAAATAGAAATTTACCAAAAATGAAAAATCACAAAATAATACAAAAAATGTTTGAAATAAAAAGACAAATCAGACAAATCAAATCTTGCATTCGAAATAATAATTTTTTGAGCTGAAAAAGGGAAAGGAAAATTTCTGTCGCACCCTATCCCTTTCCCAGCTTTATGATTTCTTCACAAAAATTGTCATAATATTACCCTATTTTAAAATTTATGATCAAAAATTCTTTTCTATTCATGCATCAACTTTAAATTATGTCGACGAAAAAAGTTGTTCTGTTTGAAACTGATGATTTAGATATTATGAATGAGCAGAACTTCCCTAATCTTCAATAAAGTGTATTATTATTATTATTATAGATCAATCGATTTTCCTCGAATCAAGAGATTTTTTCCGTTCTTGCATCAATTTTGAATTATGTTACTGTAAAAAGTTTTCCTATGAAAAACCGTGTTTTCAAATATTATGCAATTTCGCAATTTCCATACTCTTCAATAAAATGTATTAATATTATAGGTCAATCGATTCGTCTCTAATCAACACATCTTTTCTGTTCTTGCATCAACTTTGAATTATGTTAATGAAAACAGTTTTACTATAAAAAAACGATTTTCAAAATATATAAATTACCGTAACTTTCATACTCTTTGATTAAATGCGTTATTATTATAGGTCAATCGATTAGTTTCTAACCAAGGAATCTTTTATATTGTTGCATCAACTCTGAATTATACTAATGAAAAAAGTTTTACTATAAAAAACCGATTTTCAAAATATATAAATTACCATAACTTCCCTACTCTTTGATAAAATGCATTATTATTATACGTCAATCGATTCGTTTCGAACCAAGGAATCTTTTATATTCTTGCATCAACTCTGAA
>CAKNXH010064463.1:476846-524469 GCA_932178445.1 Andricus quercusramuli | reverse complement strand
TTCGTTTCGAACCAAGGAATCTTTTATATTCTTGCATCAACTCTGAATTATGCTAGTGAAAAAAGTTTTACTATAAAAAACCGATTTTCAAAATATATAACTTACAATAACTTCCCTACTCTTCAATAAAATGTATTAATATTATAGGTCAATCGATTCGTCCCGAACCAAGGAATCTTTTAAATTCTTGCTAGAAAAAAATGCAATAAATATTTTTAGAAATCCTTTGGTCAGTTTCAAGATATTAGTGAGGAAAATAAGCTCTCCAAATTTCATCAATTTATCTGCAACCGTTTTCTAGTTATCGTGTTCACAAAAAAGCGTGACATCCACACATCCACACACACACACATCCGGACAATTGCTTAGAACACTGTATTAGACATTTTTAAATTAGGGAGGGTTCAATTGAATGCATTTAAAAAATTTGAAAAATGTTACCATTACAAAGCTTCCTCTATGAGGAAGCAAAAGTAAAAACAAAAACAAAAAATCGTTTCTTTCGCTTCTTGGAAAAGTTGTTAAACACAGCGGATAGTGGCTATTTTTCAAGTGAATCATGCCAAAAATGTTGAAGATGGAAGTCATCTGCATATAATTAACAATACAAAATTATATTCTCGATAAAACTATTCAAGATACTGAACAATTTTGAAAAGTGCAATTGGTCATCTCAAAAATATCTACCAATTTTTATATGTAAAACCACTTTTCTATCAGACTCATCGTTTTATTTAATCGCGAAAAATGTTATTAAAAATGAAAAAATTCAATTGCATGATGAAACTATGCAAGATACGAAAAAACGTTTGAAAATAAAATTATTTACCTGAAAAAGATCCATAAAAATCAATACTTCTGATATAGCACTGAATCTAAATATAAACGTTTCTTATAGAAAATGAGAAGGACGACTATATAGTTTTTGGTCCTTATCTATAGATGAGGAACAAAAATAACATTATTTTTATACTACATGATAAAAAACTCACACAAAAAAACAAGTATGTGGTCATTATTTACAAAGTTTCAGGGTGGTGAATATATATATTTTTTAATCTCTGTGTTTCAGGGAAGAGAAACGAAATGACCCTTATCCAGATGCTCATCCGCAAATTTTTATTCTCATAATTTCTATTATATTATATCTCTTTCTATCTATTATATTATAACAAATAATTCTATTAAAATTTATTTTCTTCTTCCCTAGAGCATTTTGTATCACAAACGAAGGCAATCGAGATAATGGATTTATTTTAACTAGGCACTATTAAAAAAACTTATATGATCTTATGTTATACTTACTAAAAGAAAGTGAGAAATATATGAGGACCTATTCAATTAAAATAATAAAGGATAGGTCAACTAAATTAATGCCAGTGAACTGAAATAAGGTTATAATAATGAAGAAGTTATATGATTTACTTGAAAAAAAAAAAAACATTTATCAAATTTTCGTACAAATTTATGTGAAGAAGAAATTTTAAATAAAGGGGCTGAAAATATTTCTGTAGCTTGTTTTGGAACATTATCTTGTTTTAAAAAAATCTACCCACTGCGCGGGCATATTCTCGGAATTTTTAATTTAAATGTTATTTTTCACAATTAAAAAAATTCGCCCTATTAAAAAATGGTCTAAAGAAAACTCGTAGATCTTTTTAAGGTAAATCATTTTATTTTTAAACTTTTTTTTGTATCTTGCATAGATTAATTTTTTATCTAATGCCTTTTAACCCTTAAAGGACACTTGAGGTCACTATGTCCCCACGCGTCCATGAGTCTTTTATGGAATTATTTGGAGGTGTGTCCTTCGACGGTTAATAGAATTATTTCTTATAATGTTAAATATTTACAAATAATATTCGATAAAAAGTAAAAAAACAAGTTAGTATATTGTTCCTTAGGGGGAAAAAATATGATATATAATATAATATAAATTCATAGATGTTCTTGAGATGAAAAATTTGGGTTCTTACATTTTTCCGTATCTTGCATAGTTTGAACGGAAAACATAATTCTATTTTTTAATAATATGTGGATACCTCTCGTCGTCAAAATGTTTTTGGGGGTTCATATACCTGAAAAAATATAAAATCCTGTAAAGCCCCAGTCGAATCGACGATGTCCATCTCGCGTCCTCTCCTTGTTAGTCATATTCAAACTTCTTTAGCTGAAATAAATATTTAAAAAAAAATTAAAATTGCACATATTTATTTGTATTAAATAAATATTCGTTTGCACATAATCAGGATTTTCATTTACTTAAGCCAAGTAAAATTCACTTCATATAAGCAACCTTTTTTCAGTGTCCGGACAGTAATAAACATTTTTTTATCAATTGAATGTTTATAGTTGCATCAGCTGCCAGAGTCATTAGCGATTGTGTTATAGGGTTAATTATAAACTTTAGACGTAGGGTATCTATGGGGTAGTATACCAAGGGACAGGAGCAAAAGCTTTCTGAAAACACAGCCTCGCTTCCTGCTTTGGGAATCGAACCCGCGCCAGCTCAACGTGGCTATACCAAGGCAGCAGTATTGGAACATAATAGAATCACGTCTAAGCCACGATGACTCCCTAGTAATAAACTTTGATCATATAAAATATCATTACCATTATTATGGTTTTATATAATATTTAAATAAGTACGTATTACGTATTAAACCTAATCAGAGCTGTGTTTCTGAGAAAGCTCATTTTTGAGAGAGGATATTTTTCATACTTTTCAATTAATCTTTTGTGAAGAGAACGTTTGCTAAAGTTTTCAAACTTCTGATTTAAAAAAAAATCATATACCTTGAAGGTATATGCTGAATATAAGGTTATGCTGAATTGAAAATTTGGATAAGTATTTGTGTTCAATTACTATTTTCCTTCGAATACAATTATGATTTTCATTTTATTGTAATTTGTAGGATAGAAAAACATTAATTTGAGCCCCAAATTTGGCACGTTACTGTTGAGCCAACGTGCACATCAAGTGACTGCAGAAGTAAAAATTTGAAATTTGGATAAGTATTTGTTTTCAATTATTATTTTCCTCTGAATACAATTATGCTTTTCATTTTATTGGAATTTGTATGATAAAGAAACATTAATTGAAGCCCCACCTTTGGCACGTTACTGTCGAGCCAACGTGCACATCATGTGAATGCAGAAGTGAAAATTTGAAATTTGGATAAGTATTTGTTTTCAATTATTATTTTTCGTCGAATACATTTATGCTTTTCATTTTATTGGAATTTGTAGGATGAAAAACAATAATAGAAGCCCCAACTTTGGCACGTTACTGTCGAGCTAACGTGCACATCATGTGACCGCATAAGTGAAACAGAATGAGGGAAGCGATCGTCTCGTGCATCCAAATTGGTATATTCCTGCTTTTTATTTCAACTGTCAACACTAAAGAAGGTATGTGACGAGAAAAAAAATTTTTATTCAAATTGCTAATAAATAACATCAAAGGCTATTTCTCAATATTGTATTTTTCTATCAATAATAATGGAACATTGATATCTTTGGGCATTTGACACTTATACGCTTCCTACCTTATCGACATTTCTTTTGAATATACCAATTCCATCCGAAATGAGATGTCAAGCTGAAAGTTTGGGAAAATAAAGGAAAGGGATTAAGGAACCTTTATGAACTAATAAATTTTTACAGCTACAAAAGAATTCATCAAAAAATGACTTCTTATAATTGTAAAAATGTATTATTACATAAATTTTCCTTAGTCCCTTTTCCTTATTTTCCTGAACTTCAGTTTTATACCTCTTCTCGTGTGGAAATGGTAGGTCCAAAAGAATGTCGGTGAGATAAGAATCGGATTAGTGTCACATGCCCTCAATTTATATATATATAAAATATGGGAATACAGAATAGGTGAACTGTGAACTAGAGAATAATTTGTCTAACTTAAATTAATTATAGTTTCTTTCACCTGCATATTAGTACAATATTTATTTGAAGGGACATTTTTTGTGTATAAATATAAGGTGAAAAGTACCAGTTGTCAAGGCTGTAGATTATTTTAATTCCTCGACAATTGGTGCCTTTACCCTATGCGATTTTTGGTTAAAATACAGTTCTTTTGTTTAAATTTATATTAAAATTTGAATGCACAGATAGCAAACATTGGCATCACCTTGCTGAAGAAGAACTGACAGAGTCTCTATCTTACAAATGGAACACAAATGTTGCAAAAAATGTGATAATATTTGTGGGGGATGGTATGAGTCCAGATACCGTAACAGCTAGCAGGATTTTTAAGGATGGAGAAACAAGCTATCTTTCATGGGAAAAGTTTCCCCATGTTGGTCTACTTAAGGTACATTATTTATATAAAAATATAAGTTATTATACATTTTTCATTTTGAAATCCAACTTTTAGTTCTCAAATCGAGTTCTTTAAAAAGTAATGCCATCTCCTTTCGAACAGAAATTTTGAACCAGTTTTCACTGATAATAATTTAATACTAATAAGTATTTGAAGAAATTCTTTTATTTTTATTCTCAGACCTACAATACAAATAAACAAGTCCCAGATTCTGCATCAACAGCGACAGCAATTTTTGGTGGTGTTAAAACGAACTTTGAGGTAGTTGGGGTTGACATGAATGTACCCCTAGCTGATTGTGAAGCTAGCTTGAATACCGACTTTCATGTTCAATCAATAATCAGTTGGGCTCAAGCAGTCGGCAAATCTACAGGTACATAATTAAAAATTTGAAAATCAATAGAATGTTGTAATTCAGTTTATCACCTGGAAAGTTGAAGTTTCAAAACAAAAATAAGTGGTCTTGAAACAAATTTTTAATTGTGAGATAATTTTGATTTAAGATAAATGGTAATCTATTTTTTTTTAGTTTAAAGTTTTTTAGTTTTTCATTTTAATCCTTTAAGGACATGTGACACTTATCCGATTCCTACTTTACCTACATTTTCTTGGATCATATCAATTCCCCACATAATGAGACATAAAGCTGAAAGTTTGAAGAAAATGTAGAAAAGGAACTAAGGAACGTTTACATATGTACCATTAAACTTTGACTATTATAAAACAAATTTTTGCAAAAATTATTATTGTTTTGTCAATGTCAACATTTATTAGTATATAAACGTTCCTTGGTCACTTTCCTTTATTTTTTGAAAAATAAAAACTTTAAGTTTTATATCACATGTCGTCTGGAATGGTATGATCCGCAAAAGATGTCGATAAGGTAGGAATCGGATTAGTGTCACATGCTCTTAATAAAAACCTTATGAAAATTTTCTAAGAAACAACTTATCCTGTAAAAGTACCAACATTATAACTAGGCAGGCAGTGATCGGTTGATATTTTCTACAAATTTTTTAACATTTTAACGCAATATTTTATTTCGTTTAAAAATATGAATTTATGACGCCATAGAATACCGCACTTGGCCGTAAGGGCATCTGACTCTTATCCGATTCCTACCTTACCAATATTTTCTTTTGGACCATATAAATTCGACACGAAATGAGGTATCGAACTAAAAGTTCAAATACTGTTTCTAATTTAGAATGACAATATTTTTTTATTTAAACGTCTACTATTACTTTTTTCTTTGAGAATTCATCTTTTTTGTCTGAAAACTGAAGTAATTGGTTAAAAGTTGAACTACGTACTTGGTTAAAAATCAATTTTTGTATGGAGGAATTTATCATTTGGTTTAAAATATAACCATTTTTTTAAACTAGTTTTTCTCTTGGTTCAAAACATACTTTTTTTACTGAAAATTTATTTATTCGATTTGAAGATTCACCATATAAGTTGAAAGTTCATCTCTTTGGTTGAAGATGTAATTAATATGTTGAAAATCCCTATTTTCTTGTTGAAAATTAATATTTTTGACTGAAAAATCAACTAATCCAGCTAAAGATTCATCACAGAAGTTAGAAATTCATCTTATTGCTCGAATATGTGACTTTTTTGTCGAAAATTTATCTTTTTTGGTAGAAATTTTATCTTTTATTTTGTTATAAATGCAACCGTGTGGTTCTCTCTATATTTGAAGCAGTTAAAATGTTTACTAGTATCAATTAGTGACTGAATTCTAGCTATGAATCAGCTATTTTTTACTAACTAATCTTTTTTGATTGAAATTTCAATTATTTTTGTATTAGATTTGTGTAAAATTTCACCCCCCCCCCCCCTGTTTTTGTCAAATGTCAAAACCAGGTTTTCGCGAATGTATGTGTCTGCCTTTGTGTATGTATATATGTGTATATGTATGGATGCATGTATGTAGATTTTTAGTCTGTAGCAAGATAACTTTCGAAAGAATTGGCCGATTAGATTGGGCTTTGCTATGCTCTTCAGGTCTTCTAAAATGAAGGTCAAGTTCGTTAGTCAGCCATTCTGGATAAAAAATTCAAAAAGTGAGCACATTTTGAAAATTACACAAAAATTACTGGATCTATAGCATTTACAAAATTCCAGAAAACAAACGCAAATGAACATTTTAAGCCAAAAAATGCACGATATGAAAAAAAGTCAAGAGAAGAAAAACATTGCTTTTTGAGCATCCTAAAATATTGTCAAAATGCATATAAAACAGAATAACAAATTTGTTATTGATCACTTTTTGATAGGATGCATAGTTTTTGATTTATTCGTAAAAAATAGCATTTGAAATAGAAAAATTAAATCTTTGGAAAAATGACGCAAGGTACTTAAAATGATGACTAAAAATTGTGGATTCAAAATGTATCAACAAATTTGTTAGCAATCACTTTTTGATAGGATGCGTAGTTTTTGTTTTAATGTTAGAAAATAAAATTAAAAATAAAAGAATTACATTTTTTGACAAACGACACAAGCTATGAAAAAAATTAATAGACAAAAGTAGTTCACACAAAAAGGGCTTTAAAAATTTGTCGTAAATAATTTGTTTGAAGAAGCGTAGTTTTTTTCAATCGTAAAAAATTGTATTATAAATAAAAAAAATAAATTTCTGATAAAACTACACAAATTTTTTAAAAACTTTTGTTATAAAAATTTTCTTAGACCACTTTACGCTAGGATTCGTATTTTTGGTTCCAATCGTAAAAAATTACATTAAAATAAACAAATTAAATATATGGAAAAACGACACAGCAAGTTGAAATAAAACGTTCGATAACAAAATTGTTTTTTTATAGGATGCACACTTTTTTAAATTATAAAGACAAGACAATGCAAATACGTTTGTTTCAATACCAATGCATATTATCGATTTGATAATTATAAATTTATTGAAATGATACATTTTTCAGGGTGGTCCAGGATAAAATTTAATGCAAATAAAGAAACAAATATTAAAGTTATCATGATAAATAAAATTCGTACTTTATTTTGCAATATCTGAATTAGCAATTCCAGGCTGAAGTAAAGAAATAAATATAATATACATCTGATATAACAGTGTTGAACGTAATGTAGAAAAGTTCGCATTTTCGATAAAATCGAGTGCGAAGCACGAGACACATGATGAAAATGTGTTTCTTAAAGCCGAAGGAGCTTTAACAAAAGAGAATTCACAATCGACAAATTACAGTTGTCGATGCTTTGACCTTTAACTTTAAGAGATTCGTGCAAAAATATGGGAGAAGTGCAGAGACTGAGCGCGCAACGGGCAGATTTATATAGTTAAAATGCAACTGTTTGGTTCTCTATTTTAGGAATAAATTTTTGACTACATATCATTAATTAGTGACTGAATTCTAGCTATAAATTAGTTCTTTTTTGTGATAAATCAGTAAAACTTAGTAATGTATCAGTAAAAATAACTTATTCGTAGCTAGAATTCAATGACTGGAATTTGTAAAAATTTTAACTGGTTCAAATCTAGAGATTTGAAAATTAATCTGTGTTCATTGAGGATTCAATTATTCGGTGGAAAATCCGTATTTTTCGGTTAAATTAAACTGTTCTTTCACCTTAAAAAAAGGCTAACTTCTTTGTTCAAAGATCATTTTTTTGGTTGGAGATTAATTATATTGTAGTTATTGAAAATTCATCTCTTCGGTTGAAGACATAACTATTTTATTAAAAGTTCATCTATTTTGTGGAAAATTCGAAATTTTTACTTGAGAAGTTAGGAATTCGAATTCGAATCGAACGGTTCTCAAACTTTGATCTGATGAAACATCTCATTATTTCATGAGACTTCCAATGTTTCAGTGATACGTTTCATTGTCTCACATCGCTACTTCGATGCCTCAAGGTTTTTAAAACACATTGAATTAGATTAAATATTTCAAAAATTACAGCAATTACTATGTAAAAAGAGCAAAAATGCAAATAAAACCCGAAACAGACTTAACTATATTCAATTTTATTAAATTATTGTTTTCTTAATCCAATTAGAAACTTCCAGGATTCGAGAATTTGTTATATTTTTAGCTTTTTCAAACCAAAAATTAGACGATATATTTAAGTGTGGCATATCGTCTTTAATATTAATGTGGCAAGAAACTTAAATTGTAACTCGCCGTTGTGGCCCTACAATCTTCGCGTTCAATTTAATAACTATAATTAATTTCATAAAATTACATAAGACTTTTTTTGAAGAAAATATAGTTTTTTACATTTAATTTCAAATGGTGGTGTTAACTAATTTTTTAAAGGCTTTGTTACCACTACTAGAGTAACACACGCTACTCCAGCTCCTCTATATGCACATTGTCCGGATAGGAGATGGGAATGTGAAGCTAAAAAACCTCCTAATGCAGAAAAATGTAAAGACATTGCAAGGCAATTGATAGAAAATGAACCTGGAAAAAGTATTAAGGTTTGTACATAAAATAGCATATAGATTATACGTGTCAATGAAAAACAAAACATTGATAAATAATAGTTATATTATGTTTTTTTATCAATCTTGGTCATTTGTTATTAGGCTAAAAACGTAAATATGAGGAAGAAGACTAATTTGAAAGACTTTCCAATTATAAAATAAATTATTCCAATTATCATATAAACAATTATCATAAAAGATTTTTTTAATTTCTTTTAAACAATAAAAATTCTAAACTTATTATTAATACGTGTACTCTCGTAACTACTTGTAAGAAATTATTGCTAATATTAAACTGAATTCTTATCAGGTGATCATGGGTGGAGGAAGACAAATGTTACAATCTTCACTAAATGACACATCTTCCGATCCAATAGATAAATGGGCATGTCGCAGCAAAGATGGAAGAGACCTCATTGAAAAATGGAGACAAGATAAAAAATCTAGGAAAATGTCTTTTGAGGTTGTTCAAAATAATGAAGAACTTTCTAAAGTCGATTACGAAAAGACTGACTTTTTGTTAGGGATATTTGCAAATGGACACATTGCAATGGATTGGCAGCGTGATAAGAGTCCGAAAGGACAACCAAGTTTAGAAGAAATGACAACTGCAGCCATAAAGGTTTTAGATAACTCTGATAAAGGGTATCTCCTCGTGGTGAGCTTTCTCACATTTCTAACTACAAAAAAAATTATATTCACATTTTAAAATTGAAGGATGAATCTTTCAAACTTCGGATGACATTCAGTTTCAAGATTTTCGAGTTTGAAATCTTCAGTTTATAATTTTTTAATTTCTTTTCAGAATGGTTTAGTTTTTAATTTTTTAATCCTTCAAATTCGTTCAAACTTCAAAGATTCTATTTCCAATATTGAAAACTGATTCAAACCTCAAAGTTTTATAGCAGTCTTTCAAAATGAGATGTCAAGAATTTTAATGTACCTAATCAGATTCGAATCTTGCCATATTTGGACAGCATAAACTTGAGAAAAGAACATTTTGAAATTTGAATAGCATTCAAATTTAAATCTTAAAATATTTCTAGTAAATCATTTTTCTATAAAATACATATTGTTTTAAATTCCAATGTAAGAAATGAGTTCATTTAGTTTCTTTTTGCAAACAAGATTCTTTTAATTTATATTCGAATTGATTTTAAAATTGCAATACTTTTAAAAGTTGATTAGTCTCTTGATTTTAAATATTTATCATTCATTTTTCTCATTGGATATATTCTTCATTTTGGAATTTAAAGTACAAAGTACTTATATGCCTGGTCACGCATCTGTCCAAACTACAAATTTTAAATGAAAGCAGCTGTGAATTCGATCTCGAGTGTTTCCACTTTGTATTTATAATGTTATGGTGCTCCTTTAGTGAGCACTTCGCTTCCTCTGTAGTATTGAAGAAAATATATTTGCTTCCTCATAAAGAAAGTAAACAAAAACTTGTTTGTAAAAAACAGTTTATTCAAATAGCATAATTGACCATAACTGCCGCTCTCTTCAATACAATGTATTAATATTATAGGTCAATCGATTCGCCTAAAATTAAGGAATCTATCCCGTCCTTGAAAATTTTCGAATTATGTTAATAAAAAAAGTGTAACTACAAAAAACCTATTCTTCAATTCTTGTAAATGACCATAGCTTCCTTACTGTTTAATAAAATGTACGAAGGTTAGTCGATTTGTCTCAACTCAAGCAATCTTTTCTATTCTTGCGTCAGATTTTAATTACGTTAATGAAAAAAGATTTAATATGAGAAATACATTTTTTAAATATTAAGAACTGCTGAAAAAAATGTAATCAATATTTTTTAGAAATCCTTTGGTCAGTGATGAGTTATTAGTGATAAAAATAAGTCCGCTATATTTCGTCAGTATATCTGCAATCGCGTTTTACAAAAAAGTGTGACTTCCGCACACTCACGCCAAACTATCCGAACAATTTTTCAGAACATTGTATTAGACATTTTTTATTTGAGTAATGTTCAATTAAATGAATTTTAAAATTTTCGAAATTGTTACCATTACAATTCTAATGATGACAATTTTAACTTAACTTTAACTTTAAAGCTTTCTTCATGAGGAAGCTGCATTGCTATTTGTGGGCACAACTCGAAAATAATTATTCAAAATATTCATAATGCGAGCTCAAATTGTTAATTTTATACTTACGAAGATTTTAGTATATTTAAAATTCAATTTACCAACCATATTAATTTATCATGCTTCAAAATGAGAGGAATTTTGAAGCAAGTCTGGAAGTCTGGAATCTGTATGATGTTTTGCATATATTTTTAAAACATTTTTGAAATTTTATTTTCATTTCTTGCGATTATCGCATCTCATACAAATATTTGTAGGCTTCTTGGAAATTTGGTTGTTTTCAAAAATCTGATTATCTGAAATGGTCTACTTTTTTGTTAATCGCAGCCTGAAACGAAAATAGTTTCGAACAAGTCTTTCAATATTTGGTCTCTTATAAATTATTATGTATTGTAAAATCCAATGTTTTAGAGTCAGGGTACTTTTTTCGAAGGTCTGGCTGCGCCAGGCCGCTTTCTTATAGGACACAAATTTTTTCTAGTTAACGTTCAAAGGATTATTTACACGGTATTCGGAATTTAATTTTGAGGCAGTGTAAAACTCACTTCATGTCAGAAATACGTTATAAATATATATTTATCGCAATGGGTCATAGATTATATTATGATTCAGCGAATTTCCTGACTACCGTGAATCATGTCTGAGGCATTTTCCCAGCTTGTAAATTAATTCTATTCACCGAATTAATTTCAAATCGCGCAGATATACTCTAGGGGAGACTGCCCTACAAAAGATAATGATCCTACAGTAGATAATCATTAATTTAAAATACCAAAGTACGTAAAATAATTAAATTTAATTAATACGTGGGACTCGATATATGTTAATAAATTAAAATTGTAATTAATTATTTCAGGTATATTTGTGCTTTTAATTAACAATTATCTACTGTAGGTTCATTATCTACTGTAGGGTGGTTTCCCCTATGCTCAAGTCATATAATTATTTGTCACTCAAATATGTTGTTTTTCAAATGGAATAAGACGAAACGTATCTTGCCGATTTGTCGAAAAATTTGTACGACAATGTTATGTTTATTGGAATTTCAGAAATTAAATTAGCAGATTGTCAAAAAATGGTCCGAATTATTGTTAGAAGTGTGATATTTTTTAATATAATATAGGTATTTGTCTTTTTCTTTCTAATTCTGATACAATTTCTTGTCATTTCGTTGGAAATTTTATATAAAGTTAACAAGTGGAAAATTGGCTGCAGTGTTTGTGAAAATATTCAAAGTTAATTTATTTTAAATTAAACCGTTTTTTTCTCTTGCTATTTTTCTAGATTCGCCTTCGTGTAATATTATATATATTCAGTGATGTGTAACCCAGTGAGCACGAAATTTAAGAACGTCATTCGAATGTTCTAAAAAGGTTCCTTGGACGTATAAGTCAAAAAACGTTATTTGAACGTTTTAAAAACTGTCCTAAGTCAGACCAAATAATGTTCTGAAAAAGCCCTTAAGACGTATCTGAAATATTCGGACTAAGCCGAAAAAAAATATTCGCCGTTTTTGAGCCGTTTTAATAACTTTCTTCAAACGTTTGTGCCCACTGGAAAGTTACTTTTTAAAAGGAACTATTTATAGTTACCGTTACATATCCAAATATAATGTTTACAAAACTTTATTCATAACTTTCGAGTAATAGTTGTTACACTTTTTAATAAAAGTCGTAGGTTAGATTATGACCCACATAATATGTGTAAAACAAGGAATGTTTTAGAAAATTTCAATGTGGAAGAAAAATTTCACCTTTCCTATTTTGGGATATAAATCTCTTTGGCGCTGGAAATTAATAATTTCTTTCCAAAAGTGTTTCTTTAAACTTACCTATTTACGACTTACACTTCTAGAAGATTTACAATATTCTAAGAACGCAACAGAAAATTTTTTAATAGACGTTGAATTTTCAACAAAATATATGAATTTTCAAGTAAATAGGATAAATTTTCAACCAAAAGACTTATCTTCAACAAAATATACGAATTTTCAAATAATAAAGAATATCCAACCAAAAATAGAGAACTACAAATGGTTGAATCTTCAACTAAACAATATACACTTTAAATCCAAAATGGAATGATTAAAATTTCGTTTTAAAAGATTGCTGTTTAACAAAAAAAATGTTAATAAAATAGTTAATTTTTCAACGAAAGAAATTAATTTTCATATAAATTGGTGAATCTTCAACAAAAAACAAAAATATTTTTAACAAAAACGATTTTCATTTTGTATCAGGTACAGTTGAACTCGATCAAAAACGACGAATTTGCAACAAAATAGGTACATTTGAATCCAGAGAGATAAATTTTTAACCAAGAAGATAATTTTTTACCACAGAAAGACGAACTTGTAACAAAATACATGAACTTTTTTTTTATAAAAAAAATCATTTTGTATGAAAAAGATTACTCCTTATCAAAAAATGTAATAGTTGACATTTCAACTAAAAAATATTTTTATTTTAATTCAAAAACAGTAACATTCAACCAAAAAACAAATTTTCAACGAAATAGTTGAATTTGCAGTGAAGACAGAAAAAAAATCAACCAGATTCTTGAAGTTTCAAGCCAAAAAAGCGAATTTTTAACAAAAAAGTTGATTTTTAACAAATTAATAAAATTTTTATCAAAAGATATGAATTCTCAATGAAAAATGTAATAAACAAAATTTCAACCAAGAAGATTTTTTTTTTTTTAAAACAAAAAAGCCGAATTTTAAACAAAATATATGAATTTTCAACTGAAAAAGATCAAGTTTCAACCAAAAATGTAATAGTTAAATTTTCAATTGAAAACATTAATTTTCAACAAAAAAGGTGAATAATTAAAAATAAAATAATTAAATTTTTAAGCAAAAAACATGAATTATGAATAAAAATAATAAGTAAAATAACTGAAATAGTTAAATTTCCGGTTAAAAAATTGCATTATCAACAAAAGAGAAATGAATATTTAACTCTGAAATTATTTGTTTATTTCTTTCTAAGTGTTTTTATAGATTTTAAAAAACTTCGAATGCCAGGGTCGAAGAAAAATTTCAATTTTCCTATTTTGGGCTATACATTTCTATGGCTAGCTGCCTCCACAATTTGGATAGTGAAAATGAAAAAATACTTGGAAAAGCAATAAAATTGATTGTTGTAAAAAAGACTTGTCAACTACATTTCGAAAGTAACTCAAAAAATAACAGTTTTTATATTTACTGTTATTGAAAAAAATTGTAACTAGTTACCAATTCGTTACTTATACACTTACAATAGTATATTATGCGCCGAGGTGCATAATGAGGGTCTTTACGCGACAAGCGGCAATGCTCGCAGGACGATCGAAGCCGAGGCAAAGCCGAGGCGAGATAAGTCCTGCGAGCATTGTAAGCGAGTCGCGTAAGTCCCGAATTGTGCTCATTGGCGCATATATTATTTTATATGTCGACGGTGAATTTACAAGTTTTGTTGTGAAAGCGTACAGTATCGTAATGTTGTACATTACGATACAGCGGAGTGTAATGTGAAGAGTGATCTTCCGCTGTATCGTAATGTACAACATTACGATACTCTACGCTGTCGCATAAAAACGCGTTAATGCACCGGAGTCACATAAAAGTAATTTCGTTACCACTATCATAGTTACTTCTGATCCCTGTATATATTATACAATATATATTAGTATTATTATTATATAAGTATATTATACATTTTCTGCCTCATGCCCGCACCTTGATGAGAACTTGAGACTTTTTGGTCTGAAAAATGAAAATTCAAATCTTTTGTCAAAACGATACAAGATACGAAAAAAATCAAAGGAATTATTTCTCTAGCAAAGTTCTAGAAAAGTGTCCTGAACATTTTTTTTCTATCTCGCATTATTTTCCAGATTTTTGTGAAAATATTTATAAAATGCTTCAAGATTTGTTTTTTCAACAATAAAATTTCTTGGTGTCTCGTGTCTCACCAAGGCGCTAGAATATTTTTGAATAATTTCTCATAATTTCAGGTAGAAGGTGGTCTGATCGACTTTGCTCATCACAGAGGCCATGCTGCTCAAGCTTTGTTGGAAACTGTTAGGTTCTCGGAGGCCATAAACGCTACTCTGAAATTAATTAATACCGAAGAAACTTTGGTCATTGTAACGAGCGATCATACGCATTCAATGGCTTTTAACGGATACAGTGAACGAGGCTCGTCCATTCTTGGTATGAATCTTAATCAGAAAAATTCGATTAATAAAATAGGAAAAATGTTCCTTTGAAGCCAACTCATAAAATTTTTACTTCATTAACAAAATTCCTCTCCAGTGATCATAAAAATTAGCCCCTTATTTAGACTTAATTTATATTGGGGAAGAAAACTCTTTGGGTCATTTCGAGATCAGATTATTTTTTAACATATTTTGATAGAACCAGACAGGAAACTTGTTTCGGATACAGATTTCGTAATAATTCCCCAATCGCTATAGAGAATATTTACTAATAGATAAAAATTCAAAGATATTTTACCTTTGAATTTTTATAAGTTCGAGTATTCTGTTCCGGCAATATATGCCGGATTTTAATTTTCTCTTCCGGCATATTTTATCGTGTACTAAATTGAATTCCAAAGAATTTATTATGAATTCTAAACGATTTATTATTATTTCCAAACAATTCTAGATTAATTGCAACGAGTTAAAAAATTTATATTTGCAAAAATATGTCTGACAATAGAAAATTAAAGAAGATATTGGTGACAGGTGGAGGTTATGTGTCATCTGTACATACCTGTATTCCTTGCCGGATCTTAATTTTCTCTTCCGGCAAATTTTGCCGGATTTTAATTTTCTCTTCCGGCAGATTTCAATAACGTAATAATTTTCCGTAAATTATCATAAATTTCCCAAAATTTCATAAACATAATAAATATCAAACAATTTCATAAATTTCAACAAATATAATACATTTTTCAAAAAATTCCATAAATTTTAGAAATTATGGTAATTCATCAATCTTTTCATAAATTTTTTAAAATTATGGTAATAGATCGGTAACTTTTGTGACCAGTCACAGGGTGCCTTGCCGGAAGAGAAAATTAAGCTCCGGCAAGATATGCCGGAACAGAAAATTAAAATTCGGCAAAATATGCCGGACGAGAAAAGTAAAATCCGGCATAATATGCCGGATCCGTATACACTACGCTCTTATAATTGAAACAAGAAGTTCAGAAATAAAAATTTCCAGGTATTGCTCAAAAGTCAAAATTCGACAAAATAAGTTACACAACACTAACTTACAATACTGGCGGTCCAAACAATATTGCATATAAAGTAGTGAACGGAGAATTAGTCAGAATGGATCCCTCATTGAATGACACGACTCATTACGATTATAGTCAACAAGCAGCGATAATTTCAGACGAGGCTTATCATGGAGGAGGCGATGTAGCAGTCTATGCAATAGGTAAAAAATAAATAAGAACCATACAGTTTCAGCCTTGAAATGTAATTAATTACTTATATTACTTTATCACTATCGTACACTTCTAAATTACAGTGTTACGTAACATGTTCAATTAAATTAAATATATATCGAAAAACATAATCTCGGAGAACTATTAAGTAGAGTAAAAATACAATTTTTGCCCTTTCGTCAAGATTGATATTTCGCAGGAATGTATTCTCAGTTCATTTTTATTATTTTCCCTAATTTTCAATTCTGAAATGTGCGATTAAAGCATCACTACATGTACAGGCAAAAGGACCCATTAGACATTTTTATAACCTGAGACTACACATACATTTAAATCGAAAAACAGACAAAAAAACAAAAATTTTAACTGTAACATTTAAAAAAATAACAATTTCTAAGCAAAGAAGCCAGAAGCTAATTAGAGTCTTGATCATAATTTGAAATAAAAAAACAATTACAAAATAAATTGACATATTTATAAATATGTTACAATTTGATTCGAAGATTCAAGACTTTGAATAGTTCCTTTTCCTTTCCATCAAAACGATGTGTCATTACGCTACTTTCCAAAAGTACATAATATAAAATCACAGCGCTAAAATTCGCTTCCCGCGAAAGAAAAACTAGATTGCAGTCCTAAATAATGTTCGTATACAGAATTATTGTTTGACAAAAAGAAAAATTAACAGCAAATCCTGCAATCTAATTTTTATAGTTTTTAATTAACATCAAATAATTTTTTTTTTTTTCAGGGCCTCAAGCACATCTTTTTCACTCTACACATGAGCAGAACTTCGTGGCACACGTGATAGCATATGCAGGAAAAATGGGTCCTTACAAAAAAGTTGACCCTCGCACAAAAAATGATGCCAGCCAACAATGGATTGTTCACACCAGTGTTATTATTTCATTAATTACGATAATCGTTCTTGAAATATACCACTGAAGGGATCTCGACTTTTTGTATAGAATATTGAGAGATGACATTTTACCGAAAATGTTTATTAACGAAACTGAAATATTCTGAAAGTAAAACGTAGGAAATTTCAAACCAACGAAATTATTAAATTCCTGAAATTGTATAATTACCGAATTTTCAAATTCCCGAAAAAATAATTTCGGGGAAATTATTAATTTTTGGAAACTGAAATGCCGGGTTTTAAAATTTCGTAAATTTCTCTAGTTTTTTTAACTTTCACTTCCCGAATATTTTAATTTCGTTAATGAACAATTTTACTAATTTTTTCGGTAATTTGAAATTACGATAATTACATTTTCGTTATTTTTCAACAATCAAGATCTTTTTTTTTCGGCAAAATTATGCCATCGAAGTATTAGAAATTATTTCGACGCCGAGAATTGAAAATTAGAAGCGAGACATACTTTATATGCTGAATATTTAATCTCAAAATAAACTCTTTTTAAAAAAATGAAAAAGATAAGTTACTGTTACAGCCTGATTTTCGCGGAAAACAGAACGATAACTGTGCACTCTAACTTATAACACCCTGTACATCTTTCTTCATTTATTTATTTACAAACAAGTACATTAAAACAATTTTTCAGTCTTATGCTGCCGAGGATAAGGTATCTTAATTATTATCCTCCGGAGTTTATCAGTCGCAACGCTGAAAAGTGTAGGGGTTTTGCGAGATTGCTTGCGGGTCATTATTATTATAGTTATCATTATTATGCTTATTAAGTGTGGCAAAGTTGTTAATCTGACAAGGTAGGCTTCTCGAATTTATTTCACGAATCGCTATCACTGCACCTAATAACTTAGTTAGGAAGGTAATCGAGAGCCAACCGAGTACAAAATCACTTGCAAAATCCGTCGCGAGTTATGCAATTAAAATTATTTTAAACTTAGTGATGGAAGGTCGTAAACTGGAAAAAAGCGAGAATATTTCTGTCTGTATTTAGTTGGAAATATTCAAAAGAACGTAAAGGAAATGTATTTTAGAAATAGATATATTAGGCAGAAATAAAATCTCAAGTTTTTCGAGTTTCGAACAAAGAATGAAGTGTAGTTTCTGTTGAAGAGTCCTACAATGAAAAAAAAAAAAAAAACGATGATGATGAACTTAAAACTAATTATTCTAATTTCCTTTTTTCATTTTTGAATTCTCTGCGAGACACTGTATCACTGACCATAACTTTAAGAGATATGTAGCCCAAGCACAATAATGCAGTGAAGAGGAAAATAAATCCTGGTGTATGATTTTCGAAGATGAGTAAACTACAAATAGCGACTAGTTGAAAAGCGAGGACTAGAGGTGCTAAGTAAATGGCCAAAAGAAGAAAATAGGAAATTTGCTTTGGCTTTTGTTTTCGAGATCTGGGGAACTTTGGCGTCGTTTCTACGGCCTTGCTAGGCTCGGCCGCAATTATTTTGGCTGGTGCCTCTGAGCGAATTTCTCGGAGGATGACATGTCGGAAACTCGCGTAGACGAGGAAAAAACGTGCAGCAATTTTTTTCAGAATGTGTTCGATGCGTATGTTAACTTTTTTGGCGAGAGGGTGAGACTTGGAGTTGTCAAACGAGTAGAGAAGATATGGAAAGAGATTCAGATTTTGACAGCAGTGACGAATTCTCTGCATTGAGGTGTGGCGGAATAAAGACGGTGGTCCACTATATTTCCCTTCTGAAAAAAAAATGTATCTATTTTATAAGATTTGACAATACTTTCATGGATATTCTGTCTTTCATTTAAAATGCATTCTAGTGCTTCAGCCAGTAGTGTTGACATCAAAATTTATCAGACTTAGATCGTACATTTGTGTAACATCATTAGCACTAGAATTTACCAATTTGAAACTCGTGGGTATTTTCCATTTTCAGACTGAATTGAATGGGTTTCATTTTGTTCAACCTCAATAAATTTAGTTTTGGTTTCAGTTGACACTTCATACAATTGTTTCCATTGTTTTCAGTCTCTTTTATATAGGGGTTTAAACTGCTTTAAAAAATTGAAGACTTAAGGGGCTTTTGTTTAAAACTTCCAACACAAAAAGAAATATTTCTAATTGATACGTATCATAAGAACTGCAAATTAATTATTAAACGATATTTGTACGCTTTAAGTATTTCTAATCTAAAACATCATTAGTTGTTCATTGGAATATGAATACAGAGAACGACTGAAAGAATTTTAAAGAATTAAAAAAATACGAATAATGTAATTTTGGAAAGTTCCATTCTGAAAATCGTTGAAAATATACTTTTAAGTATATTTCGGATTGATTAATGATTTATTCGCAGTGTAATTTCTATTTAAAAATGTGATCTGTATTTAGAAGATGGTTCAATAAAATTTAAAAAGTTTCATATGTTTTATACAAGAATATAATTATAAATATCAATTTTATAAAAGTGATATAAATATTAAATACACAATCAAATATCTGCACACTAATTTATGTGAAAAGAAAAAATGTTATCCATCTGAGAATGGGAAACATTCAATTTAAGCTTGCACGTTTTATAAAAGAAAAATAATGGCTAAATCAGCAGCGCCTTTGATATTGTCGCGTGAACTATACATGAAACCAGTATCACTTTATTTATTTGCGTCAGCCTTTGGTAAAATTGCGGACACGTGTTCTGATCTTGCATGCAATTTTATTACATCATTTAATCTTTCAACTCATAAAAGCATTCTAAATACATTCAAATTAAATAACAAAAATGAATGGACCAGTACACAATACCAAATAAATGTAGCATAGATATTTTACTTGCAAATATTCCTTTTTTCACAATTTTTTCAATGTATAAGCTAAACCGTTTCGCAGATAATGAAACGACAGCACAAGTTAAAAGCAATTAAAGATTTGATAGTCTTGCAAAAAATTGCCCAGTAACTCAATTTACTGATGATTAAAGAAATCTTGAGAAAAATAATTAAAACAGTTTATGAATTCGCAAATTAATGGAATATATTTCAGATTTTGAATTGAGAAAATAAAAACCAAAACCAGAATGAACCAAGAATATAAAACAGAAAAAACAAAGTGGAATTGAAATTCTAAATTCAAGTAATTTAAATTAAATTAGTAAATTTTCTAGTTACCTTTGAACAGATCGGAAACACGGCGAACCAAAGTTTGCCTTTTCAGAATAGTCTGCGGCTCCATCACTTGAGTTTGACTCATCTTGAGCTGATGGTTGTAGATCTTTTGAAAAGACGAGATTTTGTCTCGCCTGGTTATCTTCTCTCAATGAAATATCCGAACCCCTTCTTCACTGGTCTTCACTCGACCAATCAGTCCTGAAAATGATCAGGCATTAGCTTCCAATAAACTGATCGCAAAGATATCTTCAATTGCAGGAAGGAGGGACAGATAAGTTTCAGAAACTTATTTTGCACTTACATTCAATTATTTCGAGAGATAACAGAATTAATTTTTAAACATTTCTAAAAAGTTCAGAGTCGAGACTAACAAGTTGCACTGCCAGAGGTGGCACTGCAGCATCCACTTTGGACTTATGCGCAAAGATCGGAGAATCTCAATCCAACCACGACCTTCGACCCTAAGCAAAGTGTTTCAAAAACCGTCGCAACTGATAGCCTATTGGACCCCAGATTAATTCCTTGCTTGAATTCATTTGCGACTGGTAATTACAGAATTTAATCTTGATAAGTTAGTCTAAATCCAGCAGTGTTCATTCAGAACAATTGTGGATATTCGATTATCAAGATCGGACAAGAGACACTATTTGTTTTAGTCTAGCGTCTGACCTTGTTGAAAGTTGATACTTTGTATTCTCGTATATAAAATAAACATTGCGATTCTTCCACAACTCTTTTCCAACTTGAGATGGTGCCATTCTTTCTTAATTTTTATTTTTAGTGATAGCTTTTAACATTATTTTCAGGAGTTTAGAGATCGAGGCTAAGCGGCTAAAAATGAGACTTTTTTTAAATAAAAACTTTTGGATAATTTATATTAATTAGGCCATAAAACTAAGCGAGAAATAAACCGCTTTTCTGCTTGATAAAAAAAGAATTTTTAAACAAATGTTAAAAAAGGTTGTAATGTTGTAAAGTATGTACCTAGTTGTGGGTGAAGTTTCGTCTTTAGGGTTCAAAAGAGTTAAGTTCAGTGACGTTGTTTATAAATTGTATGTTTTAGGTGTGATGACAAATTTGTTATCTTTGGCTAATATGACTGTTGTAAATTATGATCATTTATCATTGGTTAACATCTCTTCCAAGTGACTTTAAAAATCATTTGATTAAATTCAAATCAAACATTCAATTATAAATTTTAAAACGATGGAAATTTATAAATTAACCTTCATGACATTCTTCCAGCGATTTAACCGGGATAAACATAGATCAAGGCTCGTTACTGAGTTGCAAATTTCTTATGCTAATTGGATTTTACCGTATAATGTGTATCCTTAGAATATTGTTTATAAAATGTAAAGCAAGTCTTATGATAAGAAAAAATAAATCGCAAAATTATACACAGAGCATAGACGTTGATCCATATTTACCGCGAAAAGATCCATAATAACCTCGGTGGACGGTATTGAAGCACATTTTTTTTCAATCAGTACAGCAATCAATGTTCATTTTTAAAATATCTTACAAGCCGTCAGTACAAGTTAAGTCAGAAATAGCAGACATATTCAAACCTTGAAGATTGATCGTATAAAGAAAAGTGCAAAAACACCTGTCTTCGAAAAAACTCAATAACATCGCAGAACTTGTGCAAAAATAAAATAAGTAACCGCCAACGAGGAATCCAGACCAGTAAATAAAAAAAAACTCGTATTTCCCACAATTCTCTTCTTCTACAATTCACTTCTCAAGAAACAGTTGTATGTTTTATCCTGTTCCAGACTTGGAATTACGAGAAGACTAATATGGAGAGTTGAATCCGATCATTCAGTGACCTCGTGTGAAAGTCTGTCACTCTAGATAAAACGCTACTATCATTTTTTATTTTTGCCCGCCCAGCAAAAAAAAATAACGACTGATCTTGTTTGGAAAAGTCAACTCATATATAAATTATGTATCTCTATTTTTAACTTCAAGAGATTCTAATCCCCAGGAGAACGAAGCCAGACTACTGTTCCACATTGAAAAACTACAAGTTTGTAATGTAAATTGAGAGATCATAATATAAATGGGAGAGTTTGTTAGTATTCAGAGAAAAATATTTATTTGACCAATTCCATTACAAATCAGACAACATTTCAAGAAAAGTCTAGGTCATGGTGTCAGAATGATTTAGTATTTGGAAATATAATTCTATGGGGAAAATAAAGGAACACAGTGGCTGCTGGTTTTCTAAAATTCTTGAAAGAGGTTTTTCTCAAAGACGGCAATTTTTTAATTTTTTATTTTGTTTAGGGAAATAGATGGTTATATGTAATATACACATCTTGAGTTTTGTGTTTCATAAATCACTACTTCACATTTAAAAAAATTATTTTTGAAAAATCGAATTTTTGAATTTTTCTCGTAAACAAAGGTTTTTACACATACGGAAAAGTTCTACAAAAAATATCACTTGCTCTTTTGTGATCCCTTGCATTGTTTACGAGAAGGAAAAAATTATATTTAAAATAAAAATTTCCAGCTTCAAAAGTGTTTTAGCTCACATAAAATTTTCACGAAAAATTGGAGGAGTTGGAAAAGGGCATGGACTAGTTCCAAATTGTTCAGGACAAGGCACTTCGTTTTTAAAAATATTGGAAAAATAAGAGAGGTGGATTTTTCTTGATAATCTTCTTTTCAGATTTTCGAAATTCGATGAAAAAAATAAAGAAGATTTTCTGGAAAGCTCCACCTCTTTATTTTTTTTCCATATTCTTTTACAACTCGAGCTTACATAAATAAGGCATCCGATCAGTTTTATGGGGGCTTAAACATTTTTTAGACAGGAAACATTAAATATATATAAAATACATTTTTAAATATTTTTGTTCTCATAAATGATGCAAGATATCACAAAATAGTCGGATGTATTTGTTGTAGAACTTGTCTAGATGTATAAACTTTTATGTAAACATTTTCCCACATCTTTTGTTGTTTCCGAGAGAAATGCGAAAATTCAATTAAAAAAAAAAAAAATTATAATGTGAAGCAGTGGTTTACCAAGCTCGAAACTCAAAGATATTTGTAGTAGATTTTACCAAATATTTTCTAACAACAAAATTTAAATTTTAAAAACAGGGGTAATTAAGAAAATCCACTTTTAATACTTTTACAAAAACCGCCGCCATTTTGTCATTTTTTTACTATTTCAATTTTTTTTAGAATCAAGTGAAAGAGAAAGAATTCCTAGGTTGAATACAAAAAAGAAAATTCCGGGTATTTATGCTCGTTCGGAAAATACTGCATGTTGCAAACAAATTTCATTTAATTTTTGAGAATTCGCGGGTAATCTTCGAAAGATTGTAACAAATAAATAAAAAAATATCTCTAAACTAGACTTCTCTGCACGAGATGGTTGTTTCCAAACTGAAAATGTTACGTTAAAAATGAATTTCTGAATTATGAATTGGCATATTAGCAATTTAGATTTTACACTCAAATAATTAGATAAAAAAATGGAGAAAAACATGTACTTCAAAAAATGTCTACATAAAATACCAATCTACTTTTAGTGCCAAAAAATGTAAATGTTTCTTATCTTCCTCTAATTTATACAATGGAAAGGCGTCATCCATAAATGTCGTCACGCTACTATTTTTCTGTTTGGGGCGCCCCCCCCCCCCCTAAGTTAACATTACGCCCATACAGAAAAATCCTCAGAATCCCCCTCCTTTTAAGGAGGTGACTTCATTTATGGAAGATGGAAAAATATTAATTTAAATGGTCAAATCCCTCTCCCCGTAAGTACGTGAATTCAGTAATACAATTTTTCTATGAAAAGTGACAAATTTTCACTGGAGAGTGTTTTTTTAAACTAATGTTTTGTAAAAGGAAAATACAATTCACCTAAAAAAGTGAATCTCTCGAAATTATGTAATATGTACAATGGAAAATATTGATTCAAATTCCTAATGGAGACAATTCAAGTTTGAAATACATTCAATAATCTAAAGTCGACCCTGGAGATTTCTTCAGTAAATCTTTAGAAATAATGTTTTACAATCGCATGACGACATTGTGTTTACTTTTTCGTGTCCATGGAGCAGATTAAGTATCTGCAAAGTTTCAGCCTGAGCCAGATTTACGAATTAGAACACTGACATCGAGAATCATAATATAAACCAAAGCCCACTCTATGATACAGGTACACCCCTGAATAAGCATTAAGCGATTGTTATAACTCCACAATAAACACGACTCGGCATAATTAGAGCGGAAATTCAGTTATTGAACGACCCTTGAAAATGAGAGACAATTTTCGCGTAATGGGTTGCTCAAAGCTTCTACGCCGATCTATTTTTTCTTGTCCTCAATTTTTCAATTGTCGACGAATTTCACAATAAAAACTCACCTTGCAATAGATTGTATTGCTGAATCTGCAATTGTTGCGACGATTATCGACTTCTACGTGAACAGTAGAACCTCCTCGTCGACTACGCGTCCTGGCCTAGCTATACTTTTTGTACAAATTAAAAACAATTGGAAACTCGCGAAATATTCCCATCCTTCGGTAAGCAGTGTTGAGACTCACTTCGAAAGTGAGGATAATAGAGTTTTAAATGGTAGTTCGTAGACGATGAGAAAGAATTCTCGAGTTTTAGGAGAGCTTGGGAGAGAACTTGAGAACCGGTAGAATAACTCCGATCACAACGATACCCAAACAATTACTGATGGCAAGAAGGCGAACTGAGTGGAACTCATACTACCGGCAGCGCAAAAGTGGGGTAGGGAATGTAGGGTCGAACTGTGAACACGAGACAGCCTCATGGCCTGGCGGAGAATCCATTGGTGTAGAACCTGGATACAACGGGGCAACCAATAGTATGTGTGGATTTTCCTAACGTAAGGGCCAGTGAGGGCTGCTCGGAGAATCACCGGGAGACTTCTCCTCTCTAGAAAAATGCAGGGGCGTCTGAATTGGGGTAGTTTTGGCCGCTTGAACGAGATTTTTTTCATTTCAATTATGGGAGTACAAACATTCAATTGTTATGAATAATAACCCTAGTGGAAGTCTCGAATAGGACTTAATTCCAAAATTTGTATCCGATCCAATGTGAACTAATCCGAGGCAATTTTTCAATCCATCTCTGTCCTTAAACTAAGCCGAGTTCAATCCGAAACCCAATTTCAAATTGTTCTGAATCCGCGAGTGCAATCCGAGTGAATCCGCGCTCGGATTCATTCGTGTTGCTCGCTCTGCTTCAAATATGGATCAGATTACAATTGTTGTTGATGTACGGATTGAAAATTAATGAAAATCTGCTTCAGATTGATTCAGATTGGTACCGATTATATCGAATACAGATTTCGGAATAATTCAGATTGGTTCGGAATAATTCAGATTGGTTCGGAATGAATTCCTATCACAAACTTTCTCTGAGGTGCCTTTCGAGGTGCAGTGCCCCTTTTGACGCACTTAATGTTTTTTCCCCAAATATAAATTAAATTTTCATCACACAGGTATATAAAGAGTCGCTTTTACCCCTGCAAACGGGTACAAAAGTAGCAGTTTTTAGACTAAAGTGACGTCAGAGGTCAATAATGGGCCTCGTAATGGGTACTTTTTCTCTCTAGAGAGCAATAGTATGGCATTTTTGATACCTAAGGGGTCGTGCATAAATTACGTAACACTTTTTGGGGGGAGGGGGGTCTAGGTTAGTGTTACATAATGGTGAAAAACTACAAGGAAAAGTAGGAAAAAGCTTTACATAAGGGGGAGGGGGGGGCATGAGGAGAAAAAGTGCATTCATCACGTGCATCATTAACAATTATGCCAATAATTAATATACCAATATAAAAATGCCGCATTTTTTACACCCTAGGGAGAAAAAGTGCCCATTATTGACCTCTGAAGCCACACGTGTACCATAAACGGGGCCTTCCATAAACCACGTGCTTTGTGGGAGGGAGGTCGACGGAAGGCCACATTGGTTTACATGAGGTGAGGTGAGTGGGGGAGGGGGGTCCTATCCCGAGCCACGTGCTTTTACACTTTGACATTTAAAAAAATATAACGCATGGCTTACTCCTATTTGAAATAGCATAATTCTTTTTAAATATTTTTTTTACAAGAAACAGATAAAAGTCACATAGCACCCTAGGGGGCGGAGGGACAAGAATGCCACGGTGGAATATATGGGGTTGGTGTGGGTCAAAAAGTGGCCAAAATGAAGCCTCGTGGTTTATGGAAAACCCTAATGGAATATGATATATATTATGCAGATGAGCTGTTAGCTATCTCTACAAAGTGACCCTGGTACACGAGGATAGTTGAATGAAGTCAATGAAAATGTTATTAATGATAAATGTTTAGAATAAGATTATCGAAACTTACCACATATGTCCAATCAATTTCCACAAATTGCCGGATATTATAAATAAATTGTTAATTCATGTGAACTTGCCAATAACCAAAGTTACCATAAATGACCGATAAATTTCCATAAATTACAGAAAATTTAGAGAAATTTTGAAAATTTTTGTGAATTCATGGCAACTTGTTGATAACGCAATGTTACCGGAATTGAACGATAAATTTCCATAAATCAACAGAAATTTCCCAAAGTTTTGAACAATTTCGTTAATCCATTGATAACCAAAATGGCCAAAGTTACTAATAAATTTTCATAAATTACCGAAGTTTTACCGATAAATTCCCAGAAATTTCCGGACAAGGGCTTCACCAATCACCCTCGATAGAGTTCGGCTGTTATGAAAAATATCGTAGGCATCATGGGGGAAAATTGGACTAATGTTTCGGGTGATGTCTAATTTCTCTCCCTCGCTGCATAATATACATGAAGAGCTAATTTTTAACATAACCTGAAGACGGATTTCGTTAATGGAAGATTATGTAGGTTTTTAACAATTGTATAGTTCAGTAGTTTTTGTAACATACTTTTGGAAAGATTGAAATTGAGTAAAAATTTTATGAATTTGCTTCAGAGGAAAAGTTTTCCTATTTTAACAGAATGTTGCTGATTAAGATTCATAACCAAGAATAGACGAGCCTCGTTCACTGTATCCATTTTGAAAGCCATTGAATGCATATTATCGCTTGTTACAGCGACCAAAGTCTCTTCGGTGTTAATTAACTTCAGAGTAGTACTTATGACCTCTGAGTATCTAACAGCTCCCCTCATTTTCTTGTTCAAAATTTTCCCCATAATTTTCCCTCCACACTTTTTCCAGCACGGAGAAAAATAAGGATTTTTGAACGAGTTTTGAGCGCCAGAAATTTCGAAGTGAAGCCCAGGCATCCAGGATTGTGTTCAGAAATTCTGGACTGAGAACTGGTAATTAAGGAATCAGGATCCACGATGAATATTTAAAGCCCCTTCCTCTGCCATTCCGGACTGAGGCCTGATAAACTGGGAATAACAGCCAGGGGCCACTGTATAGGCAGCACTTCACATCTGGATGCAGGAGTGCAAAATTCATCCTGGATCTGATTTCCTCGAAATACAGGGCCCTATTTTTTGGAAATACAGAACTCAGTCGCTATTTTTAAAAATATAGGACTCATTCTCGAATTCCATTGTTCTTCGTGAAGCTTAGGGCTGTCAGCATTTTTTACTTATTTACTTCTACTATACAACTTTATTTTCTTGATACTGGCATGTTTAAAATATTTTGGGAAATATCCCAGATAACAATCGTGCGTCGCACTTTACTCGCACGCGGTGAGTCTCACGCCGTGCGTGCACAAATGCTGCGTTCTCGGCGTGCAAGGAGTCGCAGAGTGCTCGCACACGTGCGAGCATGAAGTTCGAGCACAATGAGAGCACAATGCATGCATATGATTCGCTACAATTTTTCATTAATAAATTAACAGTATAAATAAACGAATTGAACATATGTGTATTGGGTAAAATTGTTAATATTAATAATGTATAGGGTAGAACTGTATTTATTTAATATCTTCCTAGACAATAATTTTTCATTAAATTATACAGTGTGAAAAACTATTTTGAAAATTAGTTTTTATTTTTGAATATCTGTTGAATAAATTTTAAAATCAATATGAAAAAATATCGATTTTATTATTTCATAAAATAGTTTTCAAAAATTTTCCCTTCAGTCACCTACGCCATGTTGATTTAACCTCAACACTAGCGGCCAACGTACTAAAACCCTCAGCCCCTCACCAACCTTGCACTTCACTGGTGGCAAAAGCTACATCGCGCGTGTTTTCCATTTGTCTGGCTTCGGTTTTTTGTCCTGTTACAATTTTATATCTGTAATTAGTATTTAATTTCATGTTTTATTAGTACGTGGCCGAGGGATTATACCACCTATTCATTTTACCTCGGTGGTGTCCATGAACAAATAATATAACCTCAATTCTTTGCACGTGAAGAGTATTGTTTACATTTGAGTTTGACTCGAAAAATCATTTTCATATTTTCAACAATCATTTTGACAATCATTATATACTCGCTCCACAAACTCGCATTTTATCCGCACGCGTGCAACTCGCACGAAGTGCGAAACATATGCGACCACATGGAAGACACATCTGCGTGGTGATATGAACTCATGAAATGCGTCCTTATCCGCCCGCGTGCGACCCATAATGCTCGCACTGTGCAGGCATTTTGTTATCTGGGATGTATTTGTAATAGTTCTTAGTTCTATAAAATTATATTATCAATATTGAGACAATTCAAGTGAAATAAATACTAAGCTTGACAACATATTTCCGTTCCGCTTCTATAATATTTATTTCACTTTTATATAACGACAATCCTATTAAATACTACAAATAGTCGTTAAATCAAAATTATTTTATATATAGTCTAATTTTTTGTAGTGTCACATAGGGTCATCCACCAACAATTGTTTTTTGCTTAAAGTTCAGTTTTTGTAAGCTTTGACTACCTAAAGAGCTACCTAAGAATTTAAATGTAAAATGAAACCTAATTTGGTTTATTCCATAATTTGTAACGATTAATTAAAAGACACAAAATATCGACCGCAAATGTCGATTTTGTAAACCCCTAACAGCTCGAAACACGTGGTGTGACGTCATATGCTTTCAAAGCCAAAGAAAATGCATTCATGTCAATCTGAGAAAACAATAAAAATAATTAAACATCAACGTTCTTTGGCTAAAAAGTTTTATTTTATAGAGTATCAGCATTATAGAGTGGCCCAAAATGACAGACTTTCCATTTTTTGTTATTTAAAACTGGAAATATGTTCGTCATACTGAAGAATTAATTGCCATTTTTGGCAATCCATCCTTGATCTACTATACCTATACATTTCTCTCGTAGGCGTACTAAGGCTAATACAGGATAGAGGACACCTTTAAATTCTCATTGCCAGTCCCAATAACCGGAGTCCAAGCCTCCAAGACAATAACATTTGCAGGTAAGTACCTCGCCCACTTTCCCATAATCCTCTTACACTTTTACAGGAACAAGGGTGCTCAGGAAAAGTTAAGGTTTCCTTGGACAGTTGACGGTTTTATGAACTCTGCACTTTATTTGAAAGCGTGATGCCACCTCTAAATATTTTTAAAAAATTATTATTTTGGAGCACTCTAATCAGTGTGCCTGGATACATTAAAGCCAATTCAGATAATTCACCAAAAATCAACAAAATAATGATGAGTTATTTTTTCGCGAAGTGCTCAAGTTTTCACATTACTTTTAGTTCTCATACATAAATATTTCAATACATATTATATATTCTAATTGCAAATTAGGAACTTATTTCTGTTTGTTTTCCTAATGTACATTGTACATGACCACAAATTGAGAAAATGTATAATTTTAATACTTTTTACGTAAAATTACAAGTTGGCATTCCAACCTCATACATATGAACTTAATACTTTGTAGTAAGTATCATCCAAAAATTATTAAAATTAGGAATTTCTCCGTTTGCAGTGACTTGTTTTTTTTTAACAGAAATACACTGAAACCTGAAATGATAACCGGATTCGGGCATTGCTTGCAGTGGCCTTGGCCGTAAGTAAAGGGAATCCAAACGTAAACAGTCAGGGCCGTGTGAACCATTTTTTAATATTACGCAATATATGCGCATGAATACCCGCGTACAGTCCCTTTATCCCACTCTCCTGATGATTCACGCTTGATTGAACACCCTCGCTCGACCCCGAGGGGCTGTACTCTCATCCAGAAACCGCCGCGACAACAATTATCGGAAAGACATAGACTCGGGGGCCATAATTTCAGGTTTCAGTGTACTTCTACAGTCACTGTATTATTATTATTATTATTATTATTATTATTATTATTATTATTATACCATTAAGCCTTTTCCCTTCCGGGGTAGGCGTGACTTGTTCGGTTGGAAAGTAGTGAAATAGGTATATAGGTATGAGGTTGATCGGTATATGGGTATAGGGTGGATGGGTATGGGTGTTATGTACAGATGTTTTAGATTGATCTGGAGTTCTCGTGTTATTTATATAAATTACACGTTCAGTCCGCAACACTGCTCCGACCCAGGTTGCTGATCAATCTCTCTAGCGATCACCCCAAGTGAGGAGCCTCACAAAATTATTATGTATGGTTCCCCACCTGGGCCCATTAGTATCCAAGGTCTTTGTTTCAGGCATCATTCACTCTATTGTCACTCTGTTTATAAACTATTTGTCGCCACATATTTCTGTCCTGGCATACTACTCTAGCTTCATTCACGTCCATGCATTTTTTCATGCAGTCAGTCGTTCATCTTTCATTCTTTCAAGATGTCCGAACCACCTTAGCTGATTTCTTTCCCATATGTCAACTAGTGTCTCCCCTGTACCACATTCTTCGAGGATTGTCTCGTTTCGTACTTTGTCCATCAGTGTTTTCCCGCATATTATGCGCAGAGGTTTCATGCCGATCGCGTTGATTTTACTCCTGTCCTTTTCTTGACAGGTCCATATCTCGCTACCGTATAGTACAGTCGGTACGAAAATAGAGTTATGTATGGCCATTTTAGCTTTTTTTGATATGTTTTTATTTGTGAGGATGGACCTTGCTCTACCGATAACCTGCTTACCCTTATTTATGCGCCTATCTAATTCCCCATCTATCTTTCCGTCGTTAGTGAATAGACTACCTAGGTCCTAGATATACGTACTTGTCAACTTGTTCTAATTTCTCATCATTTAGAACTATGTTGCATATTGTTTTCTCACTTTTTCCCTCAAACACCATTACTTTCGTTTTATTCACGTTAATTTTGAGGTCCATGTTCTTCATGCTTGTATTAAGTTTATTCAGCATTCTTTGCAAGTCTTCGACTGATTCTGCCATAACAATCTTGTCATCCGCGAAAGCCAACCCACGTACCTTGACGGTTTCGAGATCTACACCTTTTTCGTCGAAGAGGGCAGTTCTAAGACACTTATCCATGAATATGATAAAAAGCCACGAGGACATAACGCATCCTTGTTTCACGCCTTGCATAATATCGAACCATTCACTCTTTTTCCCATTTACCCTTACACTCGCTTTACTACCTGTATATATTGTTTTTATTGCTTGTAGGAGCCCTCCATTCACTCCATACTCTTTAAGGACTTCCCAAAGTTTACTTCTATTTACCGTGTTGAATGCTTTTTCTAGATCGATAAATGCACAGAAGACTTTCTTTCCTACTCTCAAACTTTTTTCTGCGACCTGTCTTCGGCTAAATATCTGATCCGTACATGATCTTCCTGGCATAAATCCACTTTGGACTTCCCATATTTTCTCTTCTGTAATTTTCATTACCCTACGGATAAGTATTTTTGAGTATATTTTACTTACGGTACTTAGTAGGCTGATACCTCTGTAATTACTGCAGTTGCTTTTATCTCCTTTTCTTTTGTATATTGGTACGATAATCGCTTTTCTCCAATCGTCTGGGACTTCTCCCGTTTCGATACATAAATTTATTAATTCGCACAACCTGTGAGGTATAATGTACTCGCCACCGTATTTAAGCATTTCAGCGCTAAAAATCTAAATCTATTTTAAAGTTAGAGCTTCCGGTATTCTGGGAAAGATCGCATATTTAATATATAAATAAAAGTTGGATTATAATTTCAACTGCAAAACATAACCTCAAAATTTCTGATTCCTCTCGGTCGCCGTTGTCAAGTAATAAAATACAATAAAAACTACGTATGCTATGAAATGAAGCATTCTTTAAATTTCTTTATTAAAAATAAATCTATTTGCTAGGTTTGAAGTAGTTGACAAGATCTTAGAAACAATATTTTTTTTAAATAAATTTTTTTAAATAAAATACCTTTCTCTGTTTGGAAAAATAGTAAAAGTTATTTGATAGTTATTTGATGCAATTTTTTGTTTTGAAATAAGCGCCAGAAGAGTAAATTTGAAAAAACAGTTTTGCCGAAAACAGACGAAAAAGTCTTTGGCTGAAACTAAACACTTACAACATACTTTGAAATATTCAAAGCATGAAAAAGTTAGATTTCAATAGGTGAAGTATTTTATTAAATTACTGGTATCATGATTTGCTTCTACAAACGTTTTGAATATATTAAAATTAATTAAATCTTGCACCGTCACACATAGGGCATGATAACTGCTTTTGCCACATACTTTACTTTGATTAATAAGAAAACATTTGATTAGTGTTGAAAATTTGTTTAGTAATTTTTCTTAGTTCCATTACACTATCGAGAATTATTATATTATATATTGTTATGTATTGTTTAAGTAATCTGCAGTAATATGACAGTCACCGTATCCCAGTGTCTGGGGTACGCTGATTGATATGCAATATCCGTCAATTAATTAAATGTCAAATAATGACGTAATTAAAAAGCGGTTTGGAGTAATAACATATGTTCACTGATAATGTAAGCTTCGCCTTAAAAAATACATCGAAATCACATTTTAATAATAATTTATAGGACACTGAAGTCAAAGCGCGGCACCATACCCCACTCTCCCCTACATCAAAATATTTTTTCAGAATTTTCTTCACTAGAATTTGTACATTTAGGCACAAAACATCAGTCTTAGCATTTATTTATTTATATTTTTTGAAGAAAAAGCAAGCACCTACAGCTTGTTTAAAAAGTATTGAATGAGTATGAAGTACGTCCCGATCGGGAACCGATCAGGCCAGGTCGGGCTCAGGTTAAGCCCCAACCGGCACACCAAAACCGGCCACAACCAAAATTTCTGCAAGAGCTACTACTGCATAAATTGGTAAATATATATTACTAGTAACTATTTTACATGGTAGTTTTAAATAAATTTAAAAACTCATTTTACAGTAGAGAGAATTTTATCGAAATAAAATAATAAATGATTAAATACGTGGAAAAATACAACTAACTTTTTTGAGGAACACTTTCTCAGTTTATTTTAAACTATTCACTTATTCTACAATATTAAACTGGAACTTACCAATTTTAAAGAAACTAAACAGATACCAAACGAGAGACGCCATTTACTTCCAGCTGTATATTCAAAATGAATTTGAGCTCAGACTTGAAAGATTTTTTCACAAAATCATATGTTAGTGCCACTTTTTTCAAAACACCTATTTCATTGACTCCAAAATTCTCTAAAATTCCATTGCATGTTTTTATAAGCAAAATTTTAATTCTTCGGTTGTTTAAAAATGCGAGATACGTAAAAAATAATAGCGCCATTTGATTCAACATTTTAAAATTAATTTGATTTTTCTCTTGAAAAACTATCTATTAGTTTTCCTTCTGTTAGTTTTACAATGATTTTATGAGAAACCAATTTTTTTATTATTTACAAATTATAAAAATTTTAATTCCTTTTGTTTTTCTTGGCACTTACATGGCTCTGACGTGACACTCTTTAGTTGTTAACTTCTAAGGTTATCCATAACTTTTCATTTTTTGGAGTTATGAAAAGCATTTAAAGATTCAATCAATTATCTGTTTATTTCAAGCCCAGGGACAGTAAGTTTTTCACAAATTATTTGACAGAAGTCGACATTTCTTCTATACATACAATTAGTACAATTACATTGAAGAAACTTGATGTAACAAAAAATGTTTAAGGTAGTTGCCTAAGAAGGTATTCTCTCTCAAGGTGGTCACGTTCAATTTTTTCATTAAATGGACGAAAGAAAATCAATCATTTCGTTTTACTATAAGGAAATCACATCAAGGATTCCAGTTTTAAAGAAGAGAAATTCATTTGTTGAAGAATTCATACACTTTATTCATTTTTGTAATTGTTCCTTTTTTTGTCAGAGTAATAATTATATATGAGCTCACGTTTATAAATTGATGTTTAATTCGAATATATAAATAAGTATCAGAAGGAGATTATGTTATCCTTAAATAATATAATTTTAAATAAAATATTGTACAAATGATGTTTACTCTTTTGTTTGATATGCAGTTATGTAGGTAACAATGTGACTTATTGGATTTTTATTATATGATCATCTCAATCTCGTACTGTTGTGCAGAATGTTACGTATGCTTTTTTTTCCAGAAAAACAAATTAAGTACTATTTTTACCTTTGACAAGACAAAGCCTCAATTGATCTTAACGATCTCAATAATTGTACAAGTCAAAAATGTCTAAGAAAATTAGAAGAAATAAGAAAAAAAGTCACCTGTGATCCGTTGAAATATAAAAAACGTAAATTACTTTATGCAAAGCTACATCGCACGTTTTAGGTTACGTTTTAATTTTTAATGGTACAAAAAGAAGACCAGGTGCGAGAGATAATGATATTTTTAAATTCAGTTATGCTATGATAGACGGTATCTCTTCATTCACTATGTAGATTTTTCTACTCTAATATTGATTACATAATATTATTTTAACATGGAAAGGGTTTATGTATTCAAAATAAAGTTCGAACTATACAAACTAAATATTAAAAAAACATGATTTCCTGATCATATATAATTCCTAAATGATTTGCGCTTTATTATTCAGAACCTGTTTTTATTTGCCTGCATGTCTTTCAAAGTATTAATTCCATATTTATAAGAAATAAATTATCTGAATTTTTAATGAAAAATTGCCAAATCCATCTAAGCTAGTTACGAAATTGTTGACAATATGCTTTATTATAATAGTTCAAGGAAATTTCTATATGGAAAAAAATTCTTTAAATATTGTATACGAATATGTATAGTATACTTAGTATTTGTAATAACACTAAAATTAGTACTTAAATAATATTCAGAGCAATACAAAATTAAAAACCATTCCTTAGTTATATTACCAGGGTTCCTTAACTTCTTGATACCTCGCTTTTGTTTCGGATGAATTACATTTGGTTATATTAATGTATTGGTGTAAACTTTAAATCTTCTCGGCGCCGAAAGGAACTTATTTAAATATAGATTTAACAGCATGTTAATTACTTTCTACTTAAAATTAAATGACATCATTAGACTTCTTGAAGTTTTATTTATTGAAGAGTTTTTCCATTTTTACCAACTTTAAAAAAAATGCCTGCAATTATCTTGAAAAGTTGTTTTTTTTTATGATAAAAACTATTTTTTCACTATTATTGCCAGATAAATTCTTTACAAAAATATGAAAAACTGTGTCAAAGGCAGAGAACTTTCATCATCTTTTAATATTTAATTCTTTCTTTCTTAAGTCCAAAGAGTCGAATCATAATAATTCTCATACAATCACCCACGCGTGTTGTTCGAAGGTCCTTCACTCTACATGAAATTATGAAACGTTCTGTTCGACGTTCTGTTGGTCACGTTCCATTCAAACGAGGAAACCTATGTTTAACATTTTTATAAAAATAGTATGAGCATATTTTTATAACAATAGTATAAGCATAACTATTGCACTTCTATAATATATATATTTTTAAACTACAGCTTCCTTTTTTATTTATACCTGACCTACTTCAGTGAAAATAAAGTTTGCATCTTCTAATTCTTTAAACGCCCGCTCGTTGTGAGAACTGTTAGGCTCGTTTGGTCTTTGTCACGAGCTGTTCACGTGATCGCTGAATGCTCAAAGATTTTCGGATGAGACCTGCCCTTGTCGCAGGAAAATGACATGGGGGAAGCCTTGTTCAGAAACCTAGAATCTTAGACTTAGATCTCGATTTAGATAAAAGAAATATATATACTTTTAGGTTTTATGACTCCTTTTTCTGACCCGAGGCCCTCCAAGTGTGTAAGAAAGTATAGAAAAAAAAATTCAGTTAATTTTTTTTTAATTTGAAGTAAAGAAAGTATATGTTGTCTTTCTAAATAATTGTTATTAAGCTTGGATCTGGACGCAGGTAAAGGCAATAAAAACTGTAAAGCAGGTTAAAATTACATTAAATGAAATAAAAACTCCTCTTTTTTCTTTTGTAAAATATATTCGTCCCAAAAGAGCTGCAAAGAAGTTGGAAATCTAATTTTCATGTATGAACTTTTTATGTTTTTATTCTGGTGCATAGAATGGTTCATAAGAAAGTAGATTTCATTTTGATCTTAAAAGAAAAAAAGAAAAATTGCTACACATGCACTACCGACGGATAGTATCTGACCACTAACCGGGTGACCTATTAAAAATTAGCCATGCCTTTGAGAGGTGACAGCGCTATTCAGAATATAGGTAAAAATATTTTGTAAAGACCCGCTCGGAAGATTTTAAATTCTGAGTGAAGAGAGCCTTAGTTGAAGTAATTTGGCCTTGTGGGTGTCAAATTATCACGTGAAAAAGGAAAAAATAAAATTCCCATTTTTAAGGAATTTTGTACTTCAACTTTTGGCCGGAGTTTAAAGATCAATTTTCTCAAATATCAAATTATTAAATTTATTCTCCTTGCTCCTACCAAGAGTTGAAGTTGAAGTATAATGTTACTTAAAAATTATAATTTTATTTTTGACTTTTCATGTGATAATTAAATATCCAGAATTCCAAATTACTTCAAATGAGGCTCAGTTCACACAGAATTTAAAAGCTTCCCAACGAGGGTTTTCAGAATATGTCTATCTATATTCTGGACGACACTATCACCTTTCAAAGTCATGGCAAATTTTAATAGGTCACCCGGTCAATAGAGTATGTGTGGGTCATGAGAAAAGGACAGACCGACGACGATGTTGGCGTTGAGTCAGTAACCAAACCCGCTAGGTTAGGTTGAAAAACGAGGCACCGCAGCATTTTTGAAGTTGGATCTTCGAAAAACAGCTTTTCGAGAAAAAAGCATTTAAATGTAGCAAGTACACGTGTTATATTTTTTCTTCAAACATACAATTTACCCACTTCCGGTCACTTCCGGTACATGAGTATGATGTTACAGATAGAACGTAGATTGAAGTTTGATTTCCCATCCAAAACCCAAAATCTATATCGAAAGAGTGAGCCATTTTATTATTGTTCTCAGGGACAGTCACATATTTTAAACCTTAGCAATTAAGCATGTAAAAAAAATGTTTTACTCAAGGGAATTCTTAACATGTAATATAATTGAACAGGATGGCCGCAGGTCAGGGAAAACCTGAAAATCAGGGAAAAGTCAGAGATTTTGAAAAAAAAAATCTTCAAAAAGGCAGGAGCTTTCTATAAGATTCTGATATTTGAATATTGAAGATCAGGGAAAATGATAAATTTAACAGGGAAAAATCAATGGATATTGAAAATTAAGTTTTGCGGCCACCGCCCTGATATAATATTCTTGTCGGTAATTTATTTGCCTTGTCTCTATTTCTATTTTTTGCAGTCGCTTCCTTCGGACAATTATATTTTTCGTTAAAAATGTTATTATTATTCGGTTGAGAATTCAACAATTTTGTTGAAAAGTCATCCTTTATGTTGAAAATTGCACTGGTTTCTTAAAAATTCGTATTTTTGGGTTGATAATTCCACTATTTTAGTAGATTTTAGCTGTTTGTTGAAATTTCAACTTTTGGAAAAAAATGAACAGTTTGGTAGAAAAATCTTCTTCGGTTGTGAATTCAACTACTTTGTCAAAAATTCGTCTTTCTTAGTTGAATTCAACTGTTTATTATTTAAAATTAAAATCTTTTTTGGCTGAAATATCCGACTGTTACATTATTCGTGGAAAATTTGTCTTTTTGCTTGGAAAATGAACAAATTAGTTGAACGTTGAAATATTTTGTTAAAAAATAATTTTTTTTGTAGAAGATGTATCATTTTAGTTGAAAATTCTTCTCTTTCTTTGAAAGTTGAACAATTTTGTTGAAAATTGAGCTTCCTTAATATAAAATTCAACTACTTGGGTAAAAGTTGAACTACTTTGCCAAAAAATTATTTTTTTAGTATTACAGCTTCATCTCTTTGGTTGAAAATTTAACTATTATATATAACTTTTTTTTTGTTTAAAATTAATTTTTGCAACTAGAAATGTATCTTTTCCATTATTTGATGAAAACTGATATTTTTTAGTTGAAAATTCGTCTTTTTTGTTTGGTACTCATTCCACTTGGTTTGAGATTTCCTCATCTTTAGTTAAAATGCCTCTGTTTGGTTGAAAATGTAACTTTTCAGTTGAAAATTCAACTATTTGTCTAACAAGTTACTTGTTTTGTGGGACGCTCGTTTTTTTGAATTTAAAATAATCAATTTTTCTTTGAGAATTCATCTTTTTGTTGAAATTCCTATTTTCGGGTTGAAAGTTCCACTGTATTCTAATAAATTTGTTTTTTGGCTTGAAAATTGAAGTATCAAATTTTGTTTGAATTAATCTTTTTATTGAAAATTCAACTTTTTGGGTTGAAATTTCCACTTTCTTTTTGAAAATTCATTTTTTCGACTTAAAAATTGAGCTTTTTAAATAAAAATTTTCGTGTTTCAAAGTTAACTCTTTTCTAAAACGTTCGACTTTTAGATTGAAAATTCGACTATTTGTTTGAAAATGCATTTTTGCATGGAGAAAAGTCATATTTATTAATAACCTTATACCTATGTATCCATCTACTTTATACCTATATACCCATCTACACACTACTAGTTTCCAACCGAGTAAGTCACACCAGCCCCGAAAGGGAAATGGCTTAACGGTGTAATAATAGAAGTATTTTGTTATTTATAAAAAAATTCAAGTATTTTGACAACATCATCAATTTGGAGCAGTGCTACCAGATGGCAGATGGGGAGTCCGGAATTCGCAGACTCGAATTCTGCGTGCTCTGATTAGCCCTGATTTTGTCTGAAAATGTATCCTTCTTGATTTATGTAAATGAATAAATTTGAATTTTTTAAATTACAATCTGTATTTGTTTTATTCCGTTTATAAAAACAGTCAGACATTTGAAAATAACGTTTTTCGGTTATCCTGTTGAAGGAATGTCGCAATTTTTACATTAAGCTTCTTTTTGTACAAATATAAAAAATGCTTTTTTAAAAAGAAAAAATAGCAATGTTTTAATTTGTTTGAAATGTCACAAATGACAATAGAACTTCCTGTAGAACTTTACCGGAATCAATGTTTTGTAACACATGCACATGGAAGGGGCCAACTTTTTAGCAGTGTCGAAGCATAACTTTAAGGCACCTTTACACATGTGCTCTACGTTTTATTATTATTATTATTATTATTATTATTATTATTTTACCATTAAGCCATCTCCCTTTCGGGGTAGGCTTGACTTGCTTGGTTGGAAAATAGTAAATAGGTATATAGGTATAAAGTAGGTCGGTATATGGGTATAAGATAGATAGGTATATAGGTGTTAGGTATAGATGTTCTAGATTGATCTGGAATTCTCGTGTTATTTATTTAAATGACACGTTTATTCCGCAACACTGCTCCGACCCAGGTTGCTGATCAATCTCTCTAGCGATCACCCCAAGTGAGGAGCCTCACAAAATTGTTATGTATGGTTCCCCACTTGGTCCCATTAGTATCCAACGGTCTTTGCTTCAGGCGTCATTCACGCTAGTGTCACTCTGTTTACAAACTATTTGTCGCCACACTTTTCTGTCTTGGCATACTACTCTAGCTTCCTTCATGTCCATGCATTTTTTTCATGCAAGCTCTCGTGTTTCTATGGCTTCTTATGTCTCTTCGGGTCAATGTCTCATTCACAGATTCTAACTATTTCTTTCGGCGGTCTACCTCTGGGCATTCTGCCATTTACTTTACCTTTATACACTTGCTTGGTCAGTCGTTCATCTTTCATTCTTTCAAGATGTCCGAAACGATTAAAATCAAAAATTACTTTTCCACGCGATTTAAGTAAGTTTTTTAAGTTTTTTTTATTTTCTTTTTTAAAATGAAAAATTAGGATTTTAGATAAATTGAAAAATTGAGAGGAGGATTCAGGCTATAGTTTGTTTTATTTTGCACCAATGTAACTGGTCATAAAAGTGGACTGTATGCTTCCCAGTGAATCTAAAATATCATTTATAAATCACGTGAATAAAGCTTCTGAACAAATAATTCATGCGAATAAACACGTACTCACACATGCTTTACTGATTCATGCAGAAGTGAGTGAAGAGAGGAAAATTTTCAGTATCTCTATTAAATGTGCTACGTGACTGAAATTGCAACTGATGCACTTTAGAACTTACAAACTAAGCTCATAAAATATATTTATCTCAGACTTATTGAAAAAGGGGGATTTAATGTGCAAAGTGAAAGTGAAACGAAAATGAAAAAAAATATCTTCATTTGATAAAAAGTACCACAAAGATAATTTTATTAACAATATAAGAACTCGGGCTGGAAAAGTCTAAACAAATTATTTAATTTAAAAAATACTTTACTGTTTTTAGAATTAATTTGAATAATCCCACACAAATTAACTCTTAAAATATCTAAATTTCATAATTCTAAAATATTCGCAAATATTTTCGTGGTATAACATATTCTAAGGTATCGAAATTTGGAAAAATATTAACAGAATTAAAACATCATTTTTCTAGTTTTTAAATTAAAAAATGTTCAAATTTGTAAAGCATCAATGTTTTAAAGCATCACATTTCTGACAGATTACAATTCAGGCAGAAATACAGTCTTAAAAAAGTTCCAGAAACATCAGAAGACGAATCACATTTTCAATATTTTTGTCGTAATCTAATTTATTATTTTAAACTAAAGGAATTTCAGTGTGAGAACTTCCAAGTTCTATGTAAAGAATCCACTAAAATGTGTAAAGTAATTCATTTGTCGGGATCTAATTTTGATAGTTATTATATTATAAACTGTTAATTATTTACATTACCTTTGATTAAATACACAGTAAATCTGAAGGTATCAATTTGATCTGCAACAAAATGATCCAAAATGATCAAATGTCTTTTGTTTCTTTATATTGATACAGATTTCCGTATCAATTGATACCTGCGGATTTAGTGTGATTATATTAAAACGCAATAAGACTATTCAATCCTTTTTATTGTCCTATCATTTCCCCAATATTATCACTCAATAAAAGTAGCTAAAGCTTAAGGCCAGACTGCCAGACAATCTAATCCAGAACCTTGAGACACTTTAGATAACTGCATGACAAAAAAGCCACTCGGAGTAAAGTTGAATTGTAATTGGGAGATAAAAATGATAGCTGTCGTGATTCTGATTTCCGATGACCAACTTGATACCTATGTTAGTCAATCGTGCAATGCTCTTTTTTAAATCATCATACTAGTGTCTTGAATTGTCTCACGTATATATGTCAACTGTCTATATGTTACAGTAGACCGAGATCGTCGAAGTCGAGGTCCGATAACGTGTGCACGATTTTATGTAACGATTCATTGATCCCTGATGTAATAAGAGTATCGGCGGAAAGAAACCAAAAAAAGAAACAAGAGAGGAAATTAGACAGACTTTGACACTGACGATTAAATATCAATTATAGGGAGTTCCCTGCTATATTTATTGGAAAATTGATCATTTACTTCAATTTCTCACTTATATATAAAAACTAAAATGAAAGACAATATTAAAAGGTATATGTACCTTTTAACATTGTCTTTCATTTTAGTTTTTATACACAAATTAGATAATAATCATTGCCTTTTGAACAAACCGAATTGGGTCTTCATTGTTAAATTCTTTATTCTTGTTCAACATATGTCGCATTATCTCTGAAGTAACCCCACCTAAAAAACCATTGGAACGAATTAAAACTTTAGCGAAGTGTCGCCCTATTGTATGGCAGTTTATAAAACAAAAATTGTCAAGTAAGACAAAAACTTACCGAGCGAGAGAGGACGAAATTTTGAGGTTTTTCGGGGATACGATCTGTTTTGTGTACTTTTTTATTTTTCCCAGCAGGGTTGACTAAAAAACGATCTTTTTAGAATGAAAACGAAGTATTGTGTTAATTCAATTTAATTTAATTCAATTTACTCACTCTTGTGAGAAGATACCATCTGTTTCGATGATTCCTAACTATTATAATATAAATTAAAAAATTTTGATCAGGGGAAACTAGGATAGACTATGTCACAAAAAATTTCGAAACATTTTATGTGATTCATAATAAATTCGTGAGAATGGTTCTCACGCTATGGGAATTCATTCATTATTATTATTATTATTATACCATTAAGCCTTTTCCCTTCCGGGGTAGGCGTGACTTGTTCGGTTGGAAGGTATTGCAATAGGTATATAGGTATGAGGTTGATCGGTTAATGGGTATAGGGTGGATGGGTATGTAGGTGTTATGTATAGATGTTTTAGATTGATCTGGAGTTCTCGTGTTATTTATATAAATGACAAGTTCACTCCGCAACACTGCTCCGACCCAGGTTGCTGATCAATCTCTCTAGCGATCACCCCAAATGAGGAGCCTCACAAAATTATTATGTATGATTCCCCACTTGGGCCCATTAGAATCCAAGGTCTTTGTTTCAGGCATCATTCACTCTATTGTCACTCTGTTTATAAACTATTTGTCGCCACATATTTCTGTCCTGGCATACTACTCTAGCTTCATTCACGTCCATGCATTTTTTCATGCAGGCTCTTGTATTTCTATGGCTTCTTATGTCTCTTCGTATTAGTGTCTCATTCACAGATTCTAACCATTCTTTCGGCGGTCTACCTCTGGGCATTTTGCCATTTACTTTACCTTTATACACTTGCTTGGTCAGTCGTTCATCTTTCATTCTTTCAAGATGTCCGAACCACCTTAGCTGATTTCTTTCCCATATGTCAACTAGCGTGTCTCCTGTACCACATTCTTTGAGGATTATCTCGTTTCGGACTTTGTCCATCAGTGTTTTTCCGCATATTATGCGCAGAGGTTTCATGCCGATCGCGTTGATTTTACTCCTGTTCTTTTCTTGACAGGTCCATGTCTCGCTACCGTATAGTACAGTCGGTATGAAAATAGAGTTATGTATGGCCATTTTAGCTTTTTTTGATATGTTTTTATTTGTGAGGATGGACCTTGCTCTACCGATAACCTGCTTACCCTTATTTATGCGCCTATCTAATTCCCCATCTATTTTTCCGTCGTTAGTGAATAGACTACCTAGATATACGTACTTGTCAACTTGTTCTAATTTCTCATCATTTAGGACTATGTTGCATATTGTTTTCTCACTTTTTCCCTCAAACACCATGACTTTCGTTTTATTCACGTTAATTTTGAGGTCCATGTTCTTCATGCTTGTATTAAGTTTATTCAACGTTCTTTGCAAGTCTTCGACTGATTCTGCCATAACAATCTTGTCATCCGCGAAAGCCAACCCACGTACCTTGACGGTTTCGAGATCTACACCTTTTTCGTCGAAGAGGGCAGTTCTAAGACACTTATCCATGAATATGATAAATAGCCACGAGGACATAACGCATCCTTGTTTCACGCCTTGCATAATATCGAACCATTCAATCTTTTTCCCATTTACCCTTACACTCGCTTTACTACCTGTATATATTGTTTTTATTGCTTGTAGGAGCCCTCCATTCACTCCATACTTTTTAAGGACTTCCCAAAGTTTACTTCTATTTACAGTGTCGAATGCTTTTTCTAGATCGATAAATGCACAGAAGACTTTCTTTCCTACTCTCAACACTTTTTTCTGCGACCTGTCTTAGGCTAAATATCTGATCCGTACATGATCTTCCTGGCATACCATTCATTAAACTATGTCTGTTTAGAAACTATCTATAAAATCCATTATATAGTGTCCTTTAATGTTTTTAAGAAACAATCTATAGAGGTACGTTTCCTAAGCCGTGTCGAAAAATTTCGTGGCGCTGTACTGTTTCTGTATAGCCCGCCTTGAATCGACACTGACGCGCCACAGGCTGACTGTTCAGTGGCTAGACTTGGATGTAACACTCGGATCGACTAGTTTCTAGACAGGTCATCTATTTTGATGAAAAATATTTAATAATTAAATAATATAATTATTTTTTATCACATAAAAGTCTAATATATAAATTTTGCAGTTTATTATTTATTATTATAGCATTAATTAAAATGATAAAAAGAAGTTTTTGTACAACAAAAAAGAAATTGAGTTTCGGCAAATCTTGTACATACGCCGTGTGTCGAACTTTTGATGTAACTTCATATTATGTTGCTGTAACTTTGTCCCGTCACCTTATCACGCTCATCAATCTAAAAGTTAAGCATTTTTTCATTTTTGTCGAATATAAATTTCAATGCATTACATCGTAATGTAATGTTTATTTCAATAAAACATGAACAATTCTTGAACATTAAAAGTTCTTGATGTGTGAATAAATCATTGAAAATAATAAAGTTTATATGATTATACTTGCGATTAGTTTACGGAATAATTATCGTTTATTATTCCGAATAATTAATATGTTAGGCTTAATTATCACTTACGCAATCAATAAATAACTTGACTAAATCATTTATGTTAAAATTTGATTTCCTGGAATATTATCAATATTATACATAGCATTATATATATATATATATATATATATATATAATTATTATAAATTTAATTTAAATTTAGTATAACTTTACTATAAAATGTTTATAAACATTCTTTTAAAAAAATCGTTGCTAAGAATACAGTTCATATATTAAGATTTCAATCATGTACAGTAATTGTTATTTATTATGTTATACATTTAATAGTGTACATTTATATTTTATTTGATGATTTATGCAATTCTTGTAATTTCTTAAATCTTTTATTCCAAAATTATTATTTTCTGAATTCACTTCTGTAATTTTTGTTCAAGTCCAAAACGTGATTCTGTCTAGAAACTAGATAAAATGTGGACAGTCTTCATATATTCAAATTCGTAACGAAGTCCTAGATAGCGCCAAGACTGGGACTAGACAGCAACAAGGTTTGATTCAAACACGTAGCAAAAATAGACAGCACCAATGTAGTGCCAGGCTAGTATTGCGTGAATAGACAGGCTTGAGAAAAACTGTACTGGCTTTAGCATTAGTATGATTCAAAACTTCCACGAAATATTTCCACACAGGAATGTCTCTCGATTTCTGAATAGGTCATCGCTTCTGGTAAACATTTTTAGAGACGAAAGCATACTCATTAATGCATAATTAAAAACTATGACATATTGACTTCTAAAAAAAAAAATAATTTTAACGTCGAATAGTTTGGTTAATTGTTCAACATTTTAATATGCAAGTCACGTCGTTAGTTATAATGCTCAAAGTCAGTTTTTCTTACATCTCTCACATTTATTCCTTTGAATATCTCGATAAAATTTCTTCCAGTTGTATTAAATGTTGTGCCAAATATTGTGGTAAATGCTTTGAGATTAAATTTTTTTGAATATTGCAATAAATTCAAATGATCTACTGTTGCACACTTTCGCCTGATATAGTTTTCTTTGATCATGAGCACTTTTTGGAAAAATTATGGTCAGAAATAAATGTCAGTTTTTTAAATATCGCAACTGTTTATAATTACTTTTCAATTTTATGAAACTCCATACATGGAAAAAGGATTAATATTGAATGAAGAATATATCGTTACGAATACGCACGATACAATATTTTCTTTATTTAAGAAAATATTTCTTGCCTCAAGAAAAATGTACTAATTTGAAAAAATTTGATTTTCTGTGCTTGAGACAAGAAAATTTTTCTTTGATTATGAAAATATTGTAACCTTAGTATTCGTACCGATGTTTTCTGGTAACAATGCTAATTATTTACGTTTACACAGAAAAAACAGAAGATAAACTTTACAACGATTTCTGACGAAAGATTCTCTGCAACCAAAATTAACTTCACAGGATAAACTTTACACAAATATCAGTTAAACTTTCTTTTGTTTTTCCATGGCAAACACATGTATTTTGATGGACGCGAGGTTGGCTGAACAAAACTTTATCGCTGTAAAAAATTTCCTGCAACAAATTTTATTCTTAGTTTTTTCTGTGTAGGGATCATCTTTCACGATTATGCAATTTAAAAATAATGACTTAATGACCCAGACGAAACTTGGGTAAAATTATCTTTTATGATTTCTCATCAGGCGACTCGATAACTTTTATTGTATGAAAACATGAATTAAAGTTGAACCAATTTTGTTATATTCTCAAGCTATTATAAAATGTTTGCTAAGCATCTCATTAAAAACCAAAATGTTGACACAAAGAAAAAAGCTGTACTAACTTTTGCTGCGTCTGATATTTTTCATCGTTGGAACACTGAGTCAGACGCCTTGTTGCGATTATAATTTTAATATTAAGCAAAACATAATTAGCATTGATAAAAATGGTTAAGTTCGAAATAAAAAGTAATATATTATCTACAAATGCAATAAATTTCGGAGTGTAGTCCGGTCATATTAAAATACAAATCCATTTAACGTCAAAAAATAAACGACTCAGCATTGAGATCTTTGCTATGATTTTTTCAACTCCATACCTATGTTAACTTTGACTTGCTATAGAAACTTAGATAATAAGCTAGATACATGGTCTGTAACTTAGGAAAATGAATTCTTGAAAATTACCTGAAACTTGCAAAAAATATCTTGAAATTTACCGAAAATTTCTGTGAAGTTATGAACATTTTTGCAAAGCTCCTGGAAATTTGGTAATTATTGTCAACTTGTTAATATTCATATGAAAAAAAAAATATTTAAAAAATTTGGAGTATATGTGATGATGGGGTATAAAGCTTTCTCGTTGACCATATCGATGATCCTCCACAACACATGGAATCTTCCCAGAAGGCACCCTGTTCATCAGCAGGCCAAAATTACGAAATGAAATATATATATATATATATATATATATATATATATATAT